>PVJX010010143.1:0-58236 GCA_004027295.1 Dolichotis patagonum
TCTTTGGCTATTCCCTCTACAAGAATGCTTCTCTTAATCTCTTTGTCCCTTTTAATCAGTATTGACTTGAAATACACTTTGTCTGCAATAGAATAGCTACCCTTGCTTTTTTCTGGGTTCTTGAACACAGAGTACTGTTTTTCATTCTTTGACTTTCAGTATGTACATTTTTTTATATTAAATGTGTTTCTTATATGTAACATATTGTTGAATTTTGCTTGTTCATTCATTCTGCCAATCTTTGTCTTTCAATAGATGAATTGAGACAATTAACATTGATTGGTTATAACTAATATTTATTGAATTATCCTTGCTGGGTTATTTTCCTGTTGTTAGTTCTCTTTTTTCTCCTTCTGTTTAATTTGTTTTGCCTGGTAGATTCATTCTGTTGGAGTTCATGGAGTTGTAGTCCCTATTATCTCTTTCTATAATGTCCTTCAAAGTAATTTGGAGTGCTGGTTTAGTGGTCACAAATTTCTTTGGGTGTTCTTTGTCAGGAAAGTGTCTTATTTCTCCATCAATTATGAAAGATAATTTTGTGGAATACATCATCTGGGTTGGAGGGACTTGAAATATTTCATTTCAATCTCTTCTTCACTTGAGAGCTTGAGTTGAGAAGTTCACTGTGGCTCTGATGGGCTTTCCTTTATAGGTGATTTGTTTCTTTTCTCTAACAGCTTTTAATATTCTGCTCTTGTGTTGAACTTCTGAAATCTTGACTATTATATGCCTTGGTGTAGTTTTTTTATTCATGGTTAATTGAAGTTCTATATACTTCTCTTATTTATATGTCAAATTCTTTTTCTCTACTTGGGAAGTTTTCTGTCATTACTTTTTCTTTCTTTTTTTTTTTTTTTTTTGTATTGGGTTTCAAACTCATGACCTAGCACTTGCCAGGAGGTGCTTATGCATCTGAGCTAAATCCCTGGCCCTCTGTCATTACTTCTATGAACAGATTTTTTTTTTGTCATTTGCACTATCTCCTGCTTTTTCATTTGACTCCCATCAATCTTACATTATTCTTCTTTATGTCATCTAGCAGCCATTGATTTTTCATGGCCTTTGCTAATTTCTAATTTTTATTTTAAAAAGAATGAAATCAAACAAAACAAAGCAGAATAAAGACAATCAAAACAAAACAGTGAAATTGATACAGGATTTCAAAACAAGATAATAGGAAATTAACAATGGCTACCATAATTCTCTTGTTTTCTTCAAAATAGCTGTCCATATCATCAGACAAAAAAATCAAACAAAACGAAACAGAATAAAATCAATCAAAACAAAAGAATGAAAACATATTTTAAAGAGAATAAAGCCAAATAAAATAAAACAGAATATGCCAGGCGTGGTGGCACACTTTTATAATCCCAACACTTGGGAGGCTGACACAGGCAGATTGTTGCAAGCTGGATACCAGCCTGGACTACAAAGTGAGCCCAAGGCCAGCCTGAACCACGTAGCGAGACCCTGTCTAAAAAAAAAAAAAAAGAATAAAGCCAGTCACAACAGAACAGGAAAAGTGGTAAAAGATTTCAAAACAGAATAATAAGAAATCAACAATGGCTACCATAATGCCTCTTCTTATCTTCAGAATTGCTTCCTATACCATCAGATGTGATAACATCAAACAAAACAGAATGAAACCAATCAAAACAGAACATTGAATAAAACAAAACAATAAAACAGAACAAAACAAAACAGTGAAAACAATATTGGATTTCAAAAACAAGACAGAAGGAAATCCTCCATATTTGCTATACTGCATGTTGTTATCCTCTTAATAGATGCTCAGACTATGGGCTTTAGGCCTGAAAAGTCAATAAAACACTGGAAGCATTAAGTTGTTTTGGTACCTCAGATGCTATCACTCAGCTGTCCTCTGAATCAGCCTGTTGCTCATGATGGGTGGGGAGTTCTTGTCTTCCAGCCCACATGCCAGTTGGCTCATGAGAAGGGTGAACTGGCTCCTTGTTCTTCTTGTTACTTCTTCCAGGCCCTGCATGGCTTTTACTGACTCACAGGAAGGGCAGATTTGGCTTGGTCTCCTCCCAGGACCCACATGGCTTGCACCAGGTCACAGGAAGGGCAAATCGGCTTCTTCTTCTTCTTCTTTTCTTCTTCTTCTTCTTCTTCTTCTTCTTCTTCTTCTTCTTCTTCTTCTTCTTCTTCTTCTTCTTCTTCCTCCTCCTCCTCCTCCTCCTCCTCCTCCTCCTCCTCCTCCTCCTCCTCCTCCTCCTCCTCCCAGATCCAGCGTGGCTTCCACCCTTGCTATTTTTAAGAAATATTAAAAAGAGAGAAAGAGTGCTGGGGATTTAGCTCAGTGGCTTAAGTGCCTGTCTGGCAAGCACAAGGTCATGAGTTCGATCCCTGTTAAAAAAGAGAGAGAGAGAGAGAGAGAGAAATCTTTCTTTTCATGATCATTAATCTCAATCTTGTCTTCTATATCTAATATGTTGTCCTAACATTGACTCATTTTTCCATGTATACTTTCAATGAAATTTTTAAACTCCTGGATATCTGAATCTGCTTCATGGATTCCATTTCTTTCCTATGTTGTTCATTCATGGTTTCTATCATTTTCCTAAGCTCCTCAATTTTTGATGTGTATGTGCTCAAGAGTAACTCAAGAGTGCTCAAGAGTCATGTCCTTCATTATGGTCACCATCTCTGTAGTTATCTGATTAATTATTTCTGATTTCATTAGAAAGAAAGAAAGAAAGAAAGAAAGAAAGAAAGAAAGAAAGAAAAAGGTTTTAGGTTTTTGAAGCAAGTTTTAATGCATTTAATCAGCTCCCAAATTCTACAAATAAGGAACTGAGCCATCCCAAGTTCAACTGAGCCATAACTAAAATACCTGTCATTCTCTTAAAAATGTCAAAGTCAGTCAGGTGAGGTGGCTTACACCTCGAACCCCAGTATTTAGGTAGTTGAGGCAGGAGGGTTTCAGCAAGTTCAAGGGCAGTTTAGGCTATATAGTGAGATCCTGTCTCAAAAAGGAAAAACAATGTCAAATGTCCAAGTAGACCTCAGTGTGTGTAAGGTGGTATCGACCTATTTATGAATGAGAAACAAAAGACTGAGATGTTTCCAAATCTTACATATCAACCCTGTTGCTGAGCACATGGCCCAAACAAGGCACTGCCTGGACCATGGCTATTTGACGCTCCTTAATTATTCTTAGAACACCAAAAGTGTCCCAATATAAAGACACCCTTCCATGGGGAGATTTCTGTTTTAAAAACCTGCACATCCAAAACCGAATGTATTTCTTCCCTCAAACAGAAGCAAAGCCTTACTAAAAAGCCTTACTAAAAATAATTGAAACAAAAGCCTAAAAGGCACCAACTGTCCAACAATCAATGCAATAGAATAAGCCACAGGTTAGAAATAACAATAAGAGAAAGTCCAACTCGTGCCTTTTTACCTTGTGTTGTTTTTAACCTTCTGTCCTTCCTAAGATCACTTTTTCCATGAGCAGTTTATTGATCATTTGGAATGTTTATTTTCTTTTAAAGAAATGACCACTTGTTGCCATAATAAATGGTAAGATGAAATTTTCCTCAGACTAAAAAGTGTTAAAAAAAGAAAAAGTGTCCAACTTCATTAATAATTAAATTGAGGTATTTAAACTATGATACTGAGAAAGATCAAAACCTCTTCCTTCCCCAATCTCATTATTGGTCACAGTGCAAGAAAACAAGCTTATATGGTGTTTTGCAATATTTTTTAATTTTTGTTTTTTGAGCCATGGTCTCACTATGCAGTTTGGGCTGGCCTTGAACTCACCGTGTAGCCCAAGCTGGCCTTGAACTGTTACGAATCTCCTGCCCCAACCTCCCAAGTGCTGGGATTACATGTGCGTGCCACCAGGCCCAGTTTTGCAATATTAATAAACAAACTAAGATGATCTTTTTGGATGCAACTTGGCAACATCTCTCAAAATGTGTATTTCCTGAACATAGCCATTGTACTTCTAGGAATGTAAACTTCAGAGACCCGTGAGCAAAGACTTATCTGTAAAGATATTGATAGATGAATTGTTTGCAATAAGAAAGAAAGAGAGTGTGTGAGAGAGAATAAAAGAAATCAAAATATTCATCAAGAAGAACTGTGTAAGGAGCCAGGGATATAGCTCAGTGGTACAGCACCTGCCTGGCAAACGCAAGGTCCTGAGTTCAACTCACAGTACTCACAAAAAAAGACAAAGAAAAGAACTGGTTAAATAAATAAATATGGGCCAGCGCATGCATAAAAGGCAATATTGTACTTCCATTGAAAGTGATGTTGTGCCGGGCATGGCGGTACACACCTGTAATCCCAGCACCGGGGAGGCAGAGGCAAGAAGTTCCAGGTCAACCTGGGCTACACAGTGAGTTCAGGGCCAGTCTGACAAACAAAGGCGACCAGGAAATAGAAATTGTTTACAAATGTTACCAGGTTTATTTTATGCATGGTGGGGACTCAATCAGGGCCTTGAGTTACTAGGTTTAAAAAGCAGACCACAAGATTCTGTGTGTGTTTCCATTCATAGGAAACTCAAGAGTAGGCAGAGGCAATCTGCAGTCATCGAAAGTAAAACACTGGTTGCCAGAGAGGGTGGAAAGAAGTCAGTAGAAGCTGACATGAGAAATAATGGAAGTTTCTGGAGTGCTTGAAACATCCCAGTCCTTGGTGTGTGGCTTTTAGAAGAGGCAGGGAGACAGGGTGGGTACACATTTATCAAAACCATCAAATATTGAGGTTACGGCTCAGTGGTAGAGCACTTGCCTAGCATACAAAAGGCCCTGAATTCATTCTCCACTACTAGAGAGAGAGAGAGAGAGAGAGAGAGAGAGAGAGAGAAAGAGAAAGAACTCATTAAGAGCCAGGTGCAGTGTTGCACACCCATAATCCCAGCACTTTGAAGGCTGAGGCAGGAAGCTCACCCCCTACCCTCAGCTACGTATTGAGGTGAAAGCCAGCCTGAACTGCATAGCGAGACTCTGTCCTACTAAAAAAGTCACTTAGCATCTAAACATTCCACTATGTAGATTATACCTCAGTTTAAATAAGAAGATCTAGGCTGGGGATTTAGCTCAGCGGCTTAAGTGCTTGCCTGGTAAGCGCATGGTCGTGAGTTCGAGCCCCAGTACCAAAAAAAAAAAAAAAAAAGATAAATAAGAAGATCTTCAAATTTACAAAATCTCAATTTTATGTACATGAACATGCAGAAGAGGATTTGGAAATGATTTTGAATTGGGGAGGTGAGGAGATTTTTTTAAATGTTTCATCCCTCTAAACTTTCTTGGTGAGCACAGCAGCAGTCCACGTGAACACGGCGTACAAAAGCATCTGAGATGAGCTCCCATCAGCCCCCGTTGCCCAGCTCCCTGCCCAGCTCCCAGGGTGGTGTGCAGTTACCCCTGGTGTCCAGGAACTCATGCTGAGTCCTTCTTGGTGAGCCCCAGAGGCCAAAGGGGAGCTAAGAATTCCATTTCCAAAGAAAACGTGAAGGTGGGTTTTAGCTCCGCAGCACAAACCCGTCTTGGACCCACAGGCAAAGGCTTCAAATTCCTGAAGGCCAGGCCATTTGCTTTATGGCCTGAGCAGTGGCCAGGCCACCGCATCCTGGCCAGTCTAAGAGTGGCTCTGCCCTGGCTCCATCCCCATCGCAGCGCTGTCCTGGCTGCACCACACTCTGTGACAGGAGGAGTCCTGCCAGGCGTGCCCAGTGCCCACGGCTCTGTACCTACCACCTCGTGCTCCGGCCAGATCCTGCGTTAAGTGGCTCAAAGGTCACAGTAGAGGTCACCGTGGCTAAGCAAGCAGAAAGGGTACTGCTAACTACAAGGTGCGAACTATCATGGGGCCGAAGGTTGAAGGAGGGAGACAGAGGAAATGTCACACACAGATGCTCCCAGGAAGGTCCTGGTAGAGGACGGGGTGGGGGGGCATCTCACCCACATAGCTCCTGAGGTTCTTGGGGTGAAGGACCACGAGAGGATGAGAACTGTAAGAAGAGACAAAGCTGGTGGAGTCCTCATCCTCCTGATGGGAGGAAACGTGCTGCCCCTCACGGCAGGGGCATTTACTTATACCTTTTAGCAACTTAATGTCACGTGACACCCTCTTGTCCTCGCAACCCACTGCTCAGATTGTCTTGGGTCCAGGTGTTCTCTAGGCTGAAGCAGCTGCTTCAGGTGGTTGTGCCAGGTGCTCGTTGTTCTTGGGATGGTCATGCTCCAGCCTTGCACGTGTGGTCAATTTCCAGCTTCAACGGCTCCCAACAGGGGACAAGTGAGAATGGAACTTTGGTTTTTCCTCTGGGTGCAGCCGAAGACACTGGGAAACACACAACACTAAGAGAAGCTCACTGGACCGCCCAGCCAGCTCTGGGCCAGTGTTATGGTTTGTGACTACACGGTCCCCAAAACCTCATGTGGTCATAGGACTTTTTCAGAGTTGGCTGGATTCAGAGTGTGTGACACTGGGATTGAGGGTGTATGATTACTGAATCCATCCACTGATTGGTTTGGTGTCACCCTAATCTTAGATAAGTAGTCAGGATACAAGTCACAGAAAGAGGCTCCTCTTCCTTCCTTGTTGGTTTGGCTACTTTCTGCCCACCATGAACTGTGTCTCTCTGCCACCCAGGGCCAAATAAACCATTCTTTTTGGGTGTTGGGCATTTTGTCTCAGCAATGAGGAAAGTAACTAAGACAACCAGTATTAGACGTCAATGCCCATAGGGTCCAAATCCACAGCCAGCCCTGGACAGCTTGGCACAACCATGCCAGGGCCAGCGGAACTACCTGATCGGAACTGTGCTCAGCGGAACTACCTGATCGGAACTGTGCTCAGCATCTTCTCCTCACCCTACCCTACTACTGTGGCAAAGTCTCCACCAGTGACGAGGTCTAGAAGCCTTTTGGACCTCCCCTCCCCCTCCCTTGCCCTCCCCTCCCTTCTCCTAGATACCCCATGTGTGACCATGGCCTGGTCCTGTAGACTCTAAGGAGCCCCCATCAGTCCCTCACCTCTTGATCTTACTCCCCACCTTTCCAATCCACCTTCTGAACAGCCATCTAACCATGCAACAGGCCTGCTCCCCTCCTCCCATGGTGCTCCAGAGAAGCCCGGGCTGGGGGTTCTTGAGACAACCTCAGATTGTGCAGATAAGCCTGCAGTCCCAGGTCCGACATGGCAAAGTAGGACCCTGTGAGCCTGGAGAAGCCCCGCCCCACTTGGAGTCATCCATCCTGAATCCATTTGGAAAGAGCTGGCCCAGCCCAGCACAGCACCCAGTGCCTCTGTAAAGTCTGATACTTCACCGTCCAGATAGTAACCTGCACTTTCCCGAGGCTTCTCTGTCACCCAGCAGGGCCGGGACGTGATCCTCCCTGCCCAGCTCCTCGTCTTCCCCTGCCTCGTTTGGAAATTCTCATTTCAGGGCCTCCTCTGCCAGCCCTCGGGGAGCCCCAAGCAGAACTGAACCCTGACCATGCGTCTGTCATTTTTCTTCTTTCCCAGCTTGCAAATATTTATTTTTCTTCCCTGAAAATAGCACTTAGGAGACTAGTCTTATAATTGCACAAATTGCATGTTACAAAATACACAGCAAAGGCAAAATTTCCTAGAGACAGTTTAAATTTTCCCAGGACTTTGAACAGGATTGAGAAAACACTGTACAAAACCAAAAAATGATAACAAAAACCTTAGAGTCCTGGAGGACCTAATAGAGGTTTTGGGAGGGCCTCACATGTGCTGCCCTATTTTCTGAGTGAAGATTCACCCACTGAACTCTTACTGAAAGGATACTCAATAACAGTCTTATGTCAGAAAAGCTTTTTGGGTCTTGGTCAGTTTCTTTATCTTTCTTGGGGGGGTGAGGTCTCACTATGTAGTCCAGCTTGACTTTGAGCTCACTATGTAGTCCAGGATGGCCTTGAACTCTCTGAGAACCTCCTGCCTCAGCCTCCTGAGTGCTGGGATCACAGACCTGGCATGGCCAGCACACCTTTAGACTTTGGTCAATTGCACAAAATGTTAATGAGTTAATATGAATCATTAGGAAATTTTAGTTGTCTCCTTTCAAAAAAAAAAAAAACAAGCAAGAAAGAAAAGCCAAGAAAGGAAGCCTGAAGCCTAAAGCCAATACGTGCTCCAGGCCCTTTTTAAAATCACTCAGAAATAAAAAGGAACTCGGCTGGGTTCCCACATCTGCTACAGTAGCTGAGGTTCAGCGGCAGGAAATAGTTGTGCTTCTCAGAACTCGCCCGGAAGGCTAAGGCTCGCCTGCCTACCGAGAGGGAAGGAAGGAAGGAGGAAGGAAGGGAGGAAGCGCCCTCCGCACCTTGGAGACACTAGGTTGTTACCTTCCTGCTTGCTGAGCCAGGCTGTCCAGAAGGCAGAGAAATCACACAGGAAGGTGCAAAGGAGAGAGACGGTGGGGGCGAAGGGCAGGGCGTCCTGAGGGCTTCCAGGTGACCCACGCTTGTCCGTGAGGCGAAAGGAAGCGAAACCCCAGAGCTGTGGGACTGAGCCACTCCTGCTGCGCGGCTGACAGGCCAGGTCTGCAGCTGAGCGACCTGCAGGGGACTCCGTCACTGCGCCAGCGCCTCCCAGAGCCTGGAGTTCAGTGCTTACTGCTCTTGTTTTGCTTTTCTATGGTTTTTTGAGATGAGATGTCACTATGTAGCCCAGGCTGGCTTCCAGCTCACAGAAATCCTCCTGCCTCAGCCTCATGAGCACTCAGATTGAAGGTGTGCACCCCACAGCCTGTGTCCATTCTTATATTAGCACTTTCCTACGGTTGTGATTGCATTGTGTGAATAGCCTTTCATACTTAGAAGCCAACTTTGTAACAAGCTTTACCTTATTTTTTATAGCTACATAGTACTCCTTAAAGTGGATGAGTCATAATTTGAGTGGTCATTTATCTTCTACTGCTTGAATAATGGAAATTTTTTTGGCACCAGGAATCAAACTCAGCACCTTGCGCTTGCCAGGTAGGCTCTTATGCCACCGAGCTATAACCCCAGCCCATAATTTGGATTATATAACATGAATGTCAATCTGTTTTTCCCTTTTATTCTTTATTTCTGTGTTACTGGGATTGAACACAAGGCCTTCACCCTGAGCTGTCTCCATCTTTTTTTAATGTTATTTTTAAAAATTTAAAAATCATAATCGAGTAAGAAAATAACAACAGTACATTTCAAGATCCACTAAGTCGGGGCCGGGGATTTAGCTCAGTGGCTTAAGCGCCTGCCTGGCAAGCGCGAGGTCGTGAGTTCAATCCCCGGTACCAAAAAAAAAAAAGATCCATTAAGTCTCTAAATTCCCCGAGGAAGGATTTGTCCCCGGGAAGGGATTTGTCTCCCCCTCGGCCTCCCGAGTTTTGGGATTATGGGTGCTGCCACTGTGTCTGACTAGACTTGCTCCTTTTAAAATCTCTCCATCGAGCCAAGCATGGTGGTGCACACCTATAATCCCAGCTCTGAAGGAGGCTGAGGCAGGAGGACTACAAGTTGGACTTCACACACCCCTGTTCCCTTCATGCAAAGGCCTGGAGATGAACCCCAGCAGCACAGCCCCTTGGGTTCAAGCTCTAGAGCAGGAGAAAACACACACAAAAAACTTCCCAACACAGCAATAAGCAAACAAGAACTCTTGGAGGAAGGGCGCACAGCTGTAGTGAGGAAGCATTTTAGTCATTAGGTTTCTTTAGCCAAGAAAAACAGGTACAATATCACTGAATTACGGACAAAAGCAGGAAATACCCTGAAATTTCTCAAGAATACCAAGAAATTTCTGAGCACTGCGTTCTCTCGCAAAGCGGGCCACTCTCACGCTGTAGAGTATACTTTTTTCTACTTTTCCTTGGCCCAAACTTGGTCTGCAGAACACATTTCTTTTCCTACTTTCCCTTTTCTTTTTCCTTTTCCTTTTCTTTATTTCCTTCTTTCTTTCTTTTGGTTTTTTGAGACAGGGTCTCACTCTGTAGCCCAGGCTGGCCTCAAATTCTTGGCAATCCTCCTGACTCAGCCTCCTAAATGCTGGGACTAAAGACAGGTACCATTACACCCAGTCAGCACTTTTAAACAAATAACTGAAACAATCATTTGCTCGTAGCAATCTCCTATGTACCTTGAGTGTCTTTTCTCTAAATCATTCATCTTTTTGTATGCTATTGAGATTTAACCAGCTGGAGAGTGGTGGCCAGGTATCATTTCATAAAATACATCTGAGAACCATTTTTAAAAGAAAAGGATACAGGAGTTTGTCTTCTGAAAACTCCATTTTCCATGCACACCTGTAATCCCAGCACTTGGAAGACTGAGGCAGGATTGCTATGACTTTGAGGTCAGCCTAGTCTACGTAGTAACTTCAAGGCCCGCCCAGAACATATAGCAAGACGAGGTCTCGAGGTCTCGAGTTCAATCCCCAGTACCAAAAACAAACAAACAAACAAACAATGTAGCACTTGGTTGTAATCAGTTTAACACTTTCTGTTGCTTTGTAGCCTTGCAATGTTTCCTGTTTCCCCAAAAGATTGCAATCATCTTATAGTTAACAGCTCTTATTTCTTTTGTATCCTGCACACAGCATGCCACATTGTTTGTATCAAACAGAAATAAAGTTGTCTCTTATTCCATGAGAACCCTTCACACTAACCAGCCAATCTTTGAAGTAAACTGTCTTTATTCTCTAAACTATAAAACTGTTTTGTGGAACATATTGGCCCTAATCTGCATTTATATGATATGGTTACAAACATTACATTAGTAGTGTGTAAAAAAGAATTGTGTGTGTGTTCATTTGTTTGCCTCAGACATGATTTATAAATGTAGTAACTAGGAATAAATAAGTAATAGAAAGCAAGTGCCCATCATCCCAAATCTCTTATAAACTGTTTTAATTTTTCTGGTTTTTTTGAGACAAGGTCTTGCTATGCAGTTCAGGCTGGCCTTGAGCTCATTATGTAGCCCAGGTTGACCTTGAACTTGCAGTGATCCTCCTGCCTCAGCCTCCTGAGTACTGGGATTACAGCAGTGTGTCACTACACCCTGCTCCTTCCTGCTGTTTTGAAAGATGTAGTGAGAGCTCTTAGGAAGGAGAATGGTGCCATCATATAGTATTAGGGAGCTCAGAGACATTAACTCACCCTGCAATATATAACCACTAACGAAAAACTTACCTTATTCAACTCTAAAAACAATTCCTTTCCAAGCAACATGTACTGACTGCCTTTGTGCTTGTTGTGTTTCTATCCCACCCCCCTCCGTTCCAAACATTTTCTTTTGTACCTAAATGTGGATTCTGGTTTTCAAGCATGTGATTAGCTCATAGCTACACCATCTTGTTCCTGAACCCTGCACCTAGGTGGTCTGGCAGTGTGTTATGGTTTATGTCTAGATCTCCCCAAAAACCTCATGCAGTCCTAGGTGGGGCTTTTGCTGGGGAGAGGTTGAGAGTGTCTCACTATGTCTTTCAGAGTGGCCTGGAATTCCTGGTGATCCTCCTGCTTCAGCCTCCAGAGTGCTGGGATTACAGGCATGAGCCACCATGCCTGCTCTATAATTCAAATTTTAAAGTGTTTTTATTTTAAGACATTTCAAAGATACGTTTTAAATTACAATGCATCCATTGGTGTGTGGTGGCACATGCCTATAGTTCCAGCACTCAGGAGGCTGAGACAGGAGGATTGCTTCTGAGGCCAGTTTGAATTTACTTAGTAAGACCTTGTCTCAAAAAACAAAAATAAATTAAAATAAAATAAAGACAAATAATAAAGTAAAATAAAATGCATCCTTATGCACCTGCATCTTCAATCTCAACAATAATCAGTTCAGGGGCAACCAGCTTTCTTCACATTCTCACTCATCTCCCCCATCCTCAGCAACCTAGATTTTGAAGGAAATAGCACTACAAATATTTTTACTACAGCATAGGCCTCTTAAAGACAAAGACTCTCCTTTTTGAGTATCACCCTCCCCAAACCAATAGTAGTTGCCTAATATCCAAATAATCTATGGGTTTATGTACCTAGAGTCAAATGATTGCCCTAGAAATGTCCTTTAATCTTTTTGTTTTGTTTTTATTTGTTTTTTGTTTTGTTTATTAGACCTAGATTGTTGAAAGGTTCAAGTATTGTTATTGAGTAACTTGTCATGTATGGGCAAAAGGTTTTCACATATATTTTACCCAGCACTTCCCAAAAGCCGGCCCGCAGAGGCAGTGGAAACGCAGTCATGCTCTGCCATAGGCAGACCCATAGATAGGCCGGCCAGACACCTCCTGGGTGATAAGAAGGCCATGCCCAAGTCCCACAAACACCTCCCTGCCCACAGAGACCAGGCTTGAGAAGCCCAGCGCTCAGCAAACAGGAACTGAGAAGATAGGAATGTTCTAAATCTGAAAATAGGATGGGTTTTGTTTTGGTTTGATTTTATTGAGACAGAGACTAAGTAACCCAGGCTGGCCTTGAGTTTATGACCCTTGTGCCTCAGCCTCCCCTCTGCTGGGATTCTCCGTGCATCTCCACACCCAGCATCATTTCTTTATTCCTATGAAAGCGTTTTTAAAGAGTCAAGCCTGCCGGGCATGGTGGCCCGTGCCTGTAATCCCAGCACTGGGAGGGCTGAGATAGGAGGATTGCAAATTTAAGGCTGCTCTGGGAGAGACTCTGTCTCAAAAAACCAAAAACTTTGTTTAAAAGTTTCAAAGTCATAAAGCCTAAATGCCAATTGGATTGATTGGCCATTTTTATAATTTTTAATCCTAAACTTCTAAGGCCTTTTAATTTGCAAGGTTCATCTATTCCATTCTCCTCGGTATATTTGTAAAAGAGAAAAGCTAGAGTAAATAAAATATTAACCTGGACTTCCACTTCTCACCTGGACCTCCTTCTCTAAAAGGGCCCAAGTTTTTTGTTTGTTTGTTTGTTTGTTTGGAGTCAGGGACTTGCTATGCAGTCAGTTTAGTCCTGACTCACTATGTAGCCCAGCCTGTCCTGGATCCTGGCAGTGATCCTTCTGCCTCAGCCTCCCGAGTGCTGGGATTACAGATGTGCGCCACCACACCTGGGCCTAAATTTGTTTTGTTTTGGGGTCAAAAGAAACTTCCGTGTATGAATGTAGCACTGACAGAGTAATAACCAGAAAGAGGTCACAGGAGCACAATACTGGAGTTACGAACTTGCGTTGCAAAGACAGAAGCTGCCCTAGGTTTTCCAGCCTGTGTGTCGGGGACACCGAGCCATAACCAGAAGGTACTGGCCTGTGCATGCGCAGTAAGGAGCAGCTTTTATTTTCTTTGGAAAGACACAGGGAGGGGTCACCTGTCACCATCACAGTTCTACCAACAGAAGAGATTTCCTGCAAGACAAGGCAGCAAGTCTGTGTGAGGGTCACACCCCCTGCAAGGCAGCTATTTCTCTCTCTCTCTCTCTCTCTCTCTTGCTCTGAAAGTTAGGAAACCTGAAAATCATGTGTGACACAGCCCTGTGGATAATGAGTTCCAGTAAGACAATCCGTTGGCGAATGAACTCAACAGAGATTAATCTGAAACTGGACTCTGATCCCCGAGTGATCCAGCCGGTGTAGCCCAGTCCCTACTGGCCCCAGCAAGGAAAAACAAGCCCGCGTCTATCTCCGCTAGGACCTGGCTGGATACGATCTCTGAACTGAGCCTGAGCTCGCTTTGGACGCGTGACGCGTGTTAAACGGCACTAAGCTGGGAGCTTGGGCTGGGCCCGAATTAACTGACAGTGAGCAACAGCCGCAGGAGGACCAAGTCCTGGCCTTGTGATCACCTTCCTCAAGTCCTTCACTTGGGACTAAAAAGCTTCCTTGCCTTCCTTGCCTCTTAAGAGTCTCTCTCAAATGGCTGCAAAATACAAACAAGCACAACACCTGATAAATAGTGTAATGCATAGTGGAAGTTACTGCTCATATTTTCAAAGCATTCTTCAGTTTAAATAATTCACTACATCATTTCTTTTCTATTACATCCCTTCCCTCTACAGTGTTAGAATCCAGAGCTTGGGGCTTAGGGTGTAACTTTGAGGTGTTGCACAAGGCCCTGGCTTCAATTCCCAGCACCTCAAATTAAAAAAAATAACAATTTTTAAAAATCCAGAGCTTCCCAGGTATAATGCCACATGCCTGTGATTCCAACACTAGAGAGGCTGAGGCAGGAGGATCCATAGGGGTTTGAGGACAGCCTGGGCTACACAGTGAAACCCTGTCTCAAAAAACCAAAAAATCCGGAGCTTTTTCTGAACATCTTTCCATACTTGTCTAGTGTTTATAGGAAAAGAAAAGGAGACAGCTCCAGTAAAAATGCCCTTGCTAATAACATGTTGCGTTGTTACAGTTTCAGAACACTTTGAGACTTGCTGTGGTATTGTAGGTCAGCCTTGTGCAAGATGCTGGGAACCACAGAGGCAGAAGGCTCACGGAGAGTTTGAGGGCAGCCTGGGCTACACAGAGAGTTCAAGGCCAAGCCTCGCATGGTGGCGCATGCCTACAATCCCAGGCCTTGGTAGATTTGAGACAGGAGGATCGCCATGAGTTAAAGGCCTACATAGCAAGTTCAAATCCAGCCTAAACTACAAAGCAAAACCCTATGTCAAAAAACAAAAAACAAAAAAAATCATAGCGAGTTCAAGGCCTGCCTGAACCACATTTCGAGACTCTGTCTCAAAAGCAAAACTCTAGCACTGTGGCCCATGTCTCTAACTCCATCTACTCAGGTTTTGTTAAGGATTGCAGCCATCCTCCTGCCTCAGTCTCCCAAGTGCAGGGGGTTACAGGTAAGTAAGATCAAGTGTCATCTTTTTGCCCTTGTTCCTGTGATTGCCATTTGACTGCCTGCTCTTGGGTCCTACATTCCTGGAAGGCAGGCGCTGACTGCTTTTGTTAGAGGCCAGGCCTGCACCTGGCGGCCCTCAGGAGTGGAAAGCCAACCTGGTGTAGGACCTAAGCTGCCTGGGCCCTGAAAGGGCAAAAGCAGGGGCTGGAGGGGTGACACTGCGCTCAGCCAGGAGGGTGACACAATGTGGAACGCTCAGGCGGTGGCAAAGACTTGCTGAGGCTTGAGCTGACGTGGGAAGAGAGAGACAGAAAGAATCTACCTTTCAGGGAAATAAGGGGGTTCAGGAGAAGGCCCAGGACGGATGGGCTGCTGAAGCCTCCCGCTCCGGGGTCGCCGCCACGCCGCTCAAGCCACGCCGCACACTGAGCGCCAGGCCGCCCGCACTTCCTGCTCAGCGGAACATGCGGTGGTCAGGCGCCCTCTCCGGAGCTGGGGCCAGGGGTCCCCGGGGGACCGGCGCGGGACTCAACCAGGGAGGTGGCAGGGCTTGGCCTCCATCCACGCACGCCCCATACCCGAGGCTTTGTTACCCCAAGTCTGCTCGAGCACTGACCCCAAGGCCCCGCCAACTCCGAGCCCGGAGCACGCGGTCCCGCCCACCCGGAGGCCCGGGCCGCGTCCTCGCCGCTCCGCACCGCCTCTCCCCGCCGCAGAGGTCAGGACGCGCAGGCGCGAGGGCGCGCGCTGGGAGGGGCGGGGCCTGAGCGCCCTATAAATAAGGGCGGAGGGGGCGGTGCTCAGCCGTCGCGGCGCAGCTGCTGGCTCGGCGCGGTTTCGGGCAACTGCTTCCTCCCTGCGCGAGAGTCTCGCGCTGTGAGCCTCGCTCTTTCTCCGTTCAAGACGGCAGCAGCAGCAGCAGCAGCAACAGTAGAAGCGGCAGGATCCATGGAGAGTGGCAGACGCCGGAGCAGCGGCGGCGCTTTCCTCCCGGCGCTCATGCTCCAGTGACCCGCGCCCGTGTCCCGCGTCCCGCGTCCCGCACCACATCCGAGCGGCCGGCGGCCTCGGGGCTGACCGGCCTCGCCGCCCCTCGCGCGCCGCCGCCGCGACTCGCCCTCGCCCCGCTGCCCGGCGGGGTGGCGGCGGCTGCCGGCGCCCGCCTCTATGATGAAGTTTAAGCCCAACCAGACGCGGACCTACGACCGCGAAGGATTCAAGAAGCGGGCGGCGTGCCTGTGCTTCCGCAGCGAGCAGGAGGACGAGGTGAGGCGCGCTCGGAGCCGCGGCGGCGGGCCCGCGCTCCCTTCCTGCTTCGGCCGGGAGAGGAGACAAAGGGCCGGGCCGGGTGGGTCCCCGGCGGGAGGGAGGCACCATCTTAGCCGCTAGCGCCGCGCGCCCTCGCCGCCGACCGGGGCCGAAATGGCGTGAGCGGGCTGGTGATCGGTCCCCGGGCTCTAACGCCAAACCCCTGCCCTTCGGTCTGAGAGGACCGAGGGCCTCACGAGCCGTCGGCGTAATTCTGTTGCATTTTCGAAAAAAGCAGCCTCCTCCTCCTGGAAAGTTTCCCGACCGCCGAGGGATGGCTAGGGAGCGAGGCGGAGCGATGCCAGGAGGGATAAGCTGGGCGAGATGCGGGCACGGTTGCCATTTTCAGAGCGGACTCGGGCGCTTGGCGCCTTACTCCAGGCTGCTTCGCTCGGGGGCCTCCGGGGAGGAACCGGGCCTATGCTAAGAGGAAGCGGTCAGGGTGCTCTCATTTACCACTCTGCACTGGGCTGCTCAGGAAGGCGCCTAGGGTTTCTCTAGAGAGCGGTTTTTAGTTAGGTTGCATTTATTTAATTTCTAAACGGCTCACTGTTTTCGATGTGCACAGCGTAAGTATTCATTTGGTAGCTGATAAAATCTTTTCGCCCTACCGGGCATAAAAATGAGAGGGAAGAAGTTAATCTTACAGCTTCCATAACCAGATGTGTCCAGTAAAATAGCAGGCTGAAACTGGAGATGGAACGCTGAATGGCTTCCTTATTGCTGGGCGCTGTAGCTATGACAGTCTGCGCTCAGTGGCTTAGTTCTTATGTTAACAAAAAGTCACGTGCTTGAAAATTACCCTTTCTGAAACTCCTTTGGCCTTTATTTTTTAAAGAAACGAGGCACTTAGGTTGGTTGATCATTACTCATTCCAAAGCCATTAGTGTTAAACCGAAATCCTGAAGAAGTTTCCAGAGAAAGAGTGGCTTTGAGATGGGGCTCCTTAGGGGAGATAGATACTACAAGGGGGAGAGGGGTGTTAGCATTTACAAAGTGAACAGAGTCATCCTCCATTAAATACATTCTACCAAAAAAAAGAAAAACGATTAGGGCCTTCCAAGGAAGAGCTGTGTCCTCAGCTGAGAGTTTACAGTGCACTAGGTACAGCCAGAGAACAGTTGTGACATTTAATGCATTAACACTTGGAAGTAGTGCTGAGTATCCCTGTTATATCGGTGGGGAGAGAGTGCAGAGGATAAGTTCGGTGCCCAGGTGACACAGTTAGGAAGTGGAATTGTCAGAATCCAGAGTCCAGTCCCCACCCCTGGTGTTGAGCTCTTGGCACAGGGCCTGGGCCTGGCAATTGGGTGCTCACAGATTGTTGAATGAGTGCGATTTTGTGGGGCAGAGCCTCAAAGCCTTTTTGAAAGTGTCACCTTTGAAGTCTTGCCATGATGTGAATTTGAAAGTTAAGGCTTTGTGAACATAAAAGACTCTAGGGAAAAATAAAAGCAACGGAAGGAAATTGGAATAGTCCATGTTGTGTATATGGCAAAGGAAAAATTCTAACAAGAGCTTCAGGAATTACCTTAGCAGATACACGGATTGTTTTGTGTGTGGCAATTATTCTGCCTGGAGGCTGAGGGTGTAGCTCAGTGGAAGAGCATTGCTGAAAGATGGGGAGTCCTTGGGTTTGATCCCAGCACCGTCAAAAAAAAAAGCCAGGAAGTTGTTTCTACTGTAAAATAACTATTAAGTGTACAAGAGATTATTGTCATTAGATTAAATGAAGAAACAAGATTTTGAGATTAGAGAAATCCATTATGTAAAACTAACCCTATCAGTGGTAGGTTGAGAATGAAGTGAATCAGCTTATCAGCTTGTGAGGATATGCTCTGAGGGGAAGACTCTGGAATTCTCTAAGAAAAATGCACGGCCAGCTTTAACATCTGGTTTTAGCTCTAGAATCATTTCTGTGGCTGTGTATGGTCCAGGCACTTTCTATTTATAATTACAGTATAAACTCTTAGCAAAAGCGTAAGATGTCCAGGAAAGCTAAGGATTTGCTTCCACTCTGTAGTTGTATTGCTAGCCTTCCACAGATAGGATACAAACCAGCTCAAACCCACCTCTTTACCTAGCAGTAGCAAGTAAGCCATGTTTCTCCTGGCTTCAGAACATCTAGATCCTGGTTGGGATATTTTAGATATGTATTTTGATGATGAGTATAAATTAAAATAGCAGGACTAATTGCTGTTTGACCCTTAACAGGTAGGTGGAATGCCTGTCTAATCCGATCTTTCTGTACTGAGTGAAGTCCTTAACTTCAGTAAGTCCTTAACTCTAGAACAGGTAGTTTTAGGAAAGAAGGTTGTTCTAAACAGTGGACTCGTATTTTGTTTTGGAGTCGCTTTTGTTTGGAGTAGTTTTATATTTTTTCCCATCTTAGCTTTTTCTGCCCAGTGAGGTATATAAGTGTTAGCATTCATTTGTTTTTTTTTTAACGTTCATCAATTTTATTAAGTTTTCTTAATACATAGGTTTTGTTGTTTCTTGGGGTTTTTTTTGAGACAGTATCTCTGTGGTTCCTGCTGGCCTTGAACTCCCCTGTATAGTCCTGTTAGCATTTGTATAGGAAGAAATTAGCAAAAGTAACTTGTCCCAAGGTCACAGAAGCCTTTTGAGCCTAAGGTTTTTGTCTGTACGTCTTCTGTTTGTCTGATCAACCTTTCTAGATAATTATTTCTGTGGGGAACCACCCTCATTTTTGATAGTTGAGTTTCCAGAAAAGCCCACAAATAGTTACTCTATAGAGTAACTGGGTACTGTGCTTGGGTAGTGAAGATTACAGTATCTTACAAGTAGGTAACTAGAAATGGGTTCACTGAATGTATTTGCATACATCAGAGTCTAAACAGTAAATGCAAAGATGGTCTCTGCTCCATACAAACATAATCTGTTACTGGAGGAGATTATGACCGATGAAAAGGAAAGCACAGTAAGATAAAAGTGTTTTTAGGTACTCTGAGGTTCAAATCCCATGTGGATCATTTGGAATTGGCGTTCAGTGCGTGGGATAGGGAACCATGCATTCCAAATAGAGCAAGCCTTGGGGCTGTGGTCTAGTAGGCTGCAGTGTAGGACAGCATAGAACAAGAAATTAAAAGCCAGAGCACCTTACATGTAACAGCAAGGACTTACTTGGTAGGAAAAGAATTCCTCCTTTTGAACAAAGGACATTTAGGATCCAGCTGCACTGAAGCTTGAGAGTGACCGGGCAGCAAAATAGGATAGGCTGCCACAGGGAGAAACAAAGTGACTTGATCCTGGGTGGAATTGAGGCACAGGAGCGGGGTGCATTAACCCTAGAACTGACCCTACTCTGCCATTGGATTTCCAACTCCAGTTAGTTTTAAGCCCCGGAGGCATGGACTGAATCCTGTACAGAGGGTCTGCTGTAATGACGCTGAGTACATACTCCTGAGGAATCCGAGTGAGTTCTCAGGATCACAGTAATACCAAGAGTTGGTAGGGAAAGAAAGCAAGAAAACTAAACTTAGAACTGAATAAACTGAATAAACTCTTAATAAACAGCGGCAATGTTAATAAAAAAATTAGTACGATTAAATCTCCATTCTCATCTTTGCACTTTTTGCAGCACTGAGGATTAAACCCAGGGCCTTCGGGCTGAGCTACATCCCCAGCCCCTCTCCCTTTGACTGAGACAGGGTCTCACTGACTCCCTGGGTTACCAGGCTGGGCTCAGACTAGAATCCGCCTGCTTTATTTTCTCCCACAGTGCTTGCTGGGATTACAGGAAAGCACCAACATGCCCTTCTCCTATCCATTTAGAACATTTATTTTGAGACTAGGTACTAACTAGGTTGGTTGCCTGCGCTGGGCTGAAATTTGTGCTTCTTCTGCCTCAGCTTCCCAGAGTGCCGGAATTACAGGCATGTGCCACAATCACGATGCCCAGCTGCCTCTTTATTTACAGGTAGACTCAGCAGTCACTCCCCCTTTTTTTGTTTGTTTGTGCTGGGGATGGAGCTCAGTCCTCGCGCTTGCCAGGCAGGCACTTACACTGCTGAGCTAAACCCCCGGTTTCCCGTTTTGTATGTGTACTCTGGAGCTCATAGTTCTCAAGTCACCAAAGATTATTTTCTTCAAAAGGAGGCCGTTTTTCATCAAGATTCAATTCTGTGAAAAGGCAGCCTTTGGGCTGGGGATTTAGCTCAGTGGCATAAGTGCTTGCCTGACAAGTGCAAGGTCGTGAGTTCGATCCCCAGTACCAAAAAAAAAGCAGCCTTTTTAAAGAGGAAATGTCCACGTGTAGAGGCTGACAGCTGAGGCCCGAAGGGCAGCCTGTTAGGACTCGCTGAGCCACTTTGTTCACAGGAAGGAAGGCTCCTCTGTAGAATCTGCACGCCTTTTCCTTAGGGTCTTAATATATGATCAAGCCTTTCTCACTGTGAACAAGCATATCTTTTCACTTCACAAAACTGGTAGGAAAAAGCACCGTCAGCCTGATCGTCACCTTTCTGGCAGCTTGAATCACGTGATGAGAACACCCATGCCACCCGATGGGACAGAGCTGTCTGGCATCGAGACCTGCAGCTCACAGCCTGTTGTGAACGTGGTAACCATTGTGTATATTTGGCTATCAGCCTAATGCCACCTGTTTTGAATTAGGTGTAGTTCAGGAGAAGCAACTGTTCGTGACCTTCTGTGTCTCCGTAGTCCAGAAAGTAGTACAGAGTGGAGCAAGAGCCCAGCCCAGCCCAGCCCAGCCCAGCGCAGCGCAGCCACGAGGTCTGCAGTCTTTGGTGGTGTCCCTGTTGGTGCCTTGTGGAGGTTCCTGATCTCATGGTCTGGCCTACTTTTGGTTAGATGCCTTTGAAACTGTTGACTGCAGTAGAAGTAGGTTAACATACAGATTTAGTCATTTGTGATTCCTAATTATGTGGAGAGAAGGAACTTCCATACTCCCAACTGCTTCTAACTAGCTGCAGTCCCCACAGCTAGTTAGTCTTAGAGTGTAATCCTTCACTCTTAGATTTAAGGGGATTACTAAGCTTCCACCCCATGCACCCCTGGAGCAGAGTGGTGATGTGTGGTGCTGAGCTGTTACTTTAGCAATTTGAGGGGTAAAAGCAACTTGGGGCCACTTGTTAGAGAATGGACAACACAGCCCCTGAAGGCATCCCAGTTGTGAGGACCAGGCCTGCACTTTTTTTGTTCAGCGCACTCTTACACATCCTCAGCCAGGAGAAGCTGTTGGGTAATGCAGGCCCAGAATCAATACTGGAAATCAATTCAGTTCACACATCACTTTCATTCATCCCAGAAGACGCAATGCAAGGCAGCTTCCAGCTACACCACTGACACTGTGAATACCCCATTAGGTACCTAGGAAGAAGTGACTACTCAGCAATGTCAGGGGAGGGTTGTTTTATTCGGGTCAGGTGCATGGAGAGGGCATAAGGCAGCTGGAGGTTGTGTAGGAGCACTGTGTGGAGGTGGTCAGGCTGGAGCGGGCCAGGAGGAGTTCTGCTTTTCACCACTCCAGCCGCCTTGGCTTTGGGCTTTGAGTGTGAATCCTGTCTGGCTGTGTAACTTGGGCAGGGAGGAGTATATGACCTTTTTCTTATAAATCTCTGGTTTAGATGGAAGGCTTCATGTCTTATCTTCATCTGTCATCTTGTCACTAATGTGACAGACCCCTACCTTGATGAATACCTTAAAGGAGTTAACCTGTGAATGACTGTGTATAGCTCTCTGTCAGTTGTTAGTGTATCTTCTTGTTGGAACCTTTAGTCTTCAGCATTGTTACTTAAGCAATACCATTTTCAGAGCATTGATTAGCATGTTAACTGTCTTTCCATCTAGTGGATGGGGGTATTACAAAAATGTTTAGATGCTGTTAGTGTGTTTGGGGGATTTTTTATTTTTATTTATTTTGGGGGGGTCTCTTGTTGAGGCTTGATTGTGTTTGTTTGTGTACAAGACATTTAGCTGGGCATGGCGGCACGTGCCTGAGGCAGGAGGATCACTGAGTCCCAGGCCACCCTGGCCTACATGGTGAGCTCAAGTCCAGCCTGAATGACACAGTGAAACCTTATTTCAAAAAAAAAAAAAACAAAAAAAAAAGACATTTGATAGTTCAGCCAATAGGCTTACATACAAAGGTATAATGAGTCTGAGGATGTGAATTATTTCTAGAAAAAAAATCACTTGTGCTCAGTACTAGGATCTCAGAAATTCATTCAAAAAAGTTTCACTTGTTCACTACACAGGCCTTTTTTTTTTTTGGAAACAGGATCTCACTGTGTAGTTCTGGCTGCCCTTGAACTTACTATGTCTAAGCTGGCTTTGAACTCAGAAGTGATCCTCCTGCCTCTGCCTCCTAACTGCTGGGATTACAGGTGTGTACCAGCACACCTGGCCATTAATATAAATTTTTGTGGAAAACCAAGTTTGTAGTAACAAAGATGTGCTGCCTCTAAACATCTGATAATGGGGAAGACTTCATGACATTAGATTTATTTGGTTTAAGCTCAACTAGAAGAATATATCTAGGTCGGGGTTTTAGCTCAGCAGCATAAGTGCCTGCCTTGCAAGCACGTGGTCATGAGTTTGATCCTCAATACCTTAAAAAAAAAAAAAAAATATATATATATATATATATATACATATATATATATATATAACTAAGTATTTGATAACAAAAGCTAACTTATTGGCTTCAAGCAATACTGAGTAGACTAAAATTTTTTATTTATTTTTTTTGAGACAGGGCCTCACCGTGTAGTGTAGGCTAGCCTTGAACTCACTCTGTAGCCCAGGCTGGCCTCCAACTCCCAGCAGTCCTCCTGCCTAAGCCTCCAGAGTGCTGGAACCACCATGCCTGGCTACAAAATTATTCTTAAAGTGGAATTTCTCTAGTGGTTCTTGAAAAACACTGTGGTCCAGAAAAGTCTAATGATGTTTTTCTGAACAAATTCCTGGTGATGTCAGCAGGAAGCCTTCTTACGTCTTTCTGACTTTGTTTTTGTAGTAGTGGGGACTAGACCCAGGGCATGGGAGTCAGGACCTCAGCGCTGAGCGCTGTTTCCAGCACTTGGTATTTCTAGATGCCCTCCTTTGGTTGCCCAGGCTGGCCTTGAATTTGTACCCCCGGAGCCCTGCAGCTTCCTGATCTGAGTTACAGGTCTGTACTTGATTTCTCCAGGGTTCCACAGACACCCTGTGGCAGGCACAGTGTAGCTCACCACTCACAGCCCCAAGTGCCTGTAATCCAAGGCTTTTTAACTTGCTGAAACCTTTCCCTAGAAGGAGAAATGGCTTTATAACACCGGAAACTATAAAGTGATATATGAATATAAATTTGGCTTCCATCTCAAAACCTGCTGAAATAGAGCAAGTGCGAGGGTTCTTGGGGGTAGGTAGGAGATGCTTAGAAAATACTGAGAAAGCATTGAGCACGCAGTGTGGTGGCACACAGCTGTAATCCAGCACTTGGGAGGCTGACATGGGAGGATCACTGAGTTCAAGGCCAGTTTGGGCTATATAATGAGTTCTTGTCTCGGAAAAGAAAGGTACTGCGAGATCCTATTGTGTTCATTTTAACCCCTTGCCTAAGAAGTCACTGTCTTTAGTCTGCCTGACTAAAATACAAACATCTTCTGAAGCAATGTTAATTTTTTCTATTGACTGTATGTATCAGTCCTAGTGCTAGGGATGATTTGTGCGTTTCCACACCCATTTCTCAGGCCCATGCTAAACTCCAGCGAGTTTCTAGAATGGCTTTGCTCACCCCATCAGCTGACTTCAGATTAAACTTGTCCACCATCTGGGTGTGGTAGCACACACCTATATACACCCAGCACACTGGGAGGCTGAGACAGGAGAACTGCAAATTCAACACCCTCTTGGTAGTTTAACGGATGCTGTCTCAAAAGAAGGGCTGGGAATGTAACTCAGTGTAAAGGTCCTGGGTTCAGTACCCAGTACTACAAAAACAAAATCTTCATCTTCTTTTTATTCTGGGGGCTAGAGAAGCTGTGTTAATTATCCTCCTCTGTTCATGCTCATGCTGTTGATTTTTGTGCATCCTTGCAGGCAGTGCCCTAGTCCTGTTCATTCTCTTTATCTTGTTCCTAATCACCACCTTCCCACCTGTCCCCACGCATGCCCTTGCTCTCATTGGAACTTTAATGGATATTGCAGATAAGTAGGCAATGTTTCATAAGACAAGCTGGTTTTCAAGGCTATGGCACATGTCAGATTTCTTTAAATTAGTAGTTTGGTCCTATATTTTTCAGTTTTTTAAGTTTATTGGGACATAGTAGGTACAAATAGTGATGACATTCATCTTGGGAATTTATACCTGTACGTGACACACCTTGATTTTTTTTTTTCCCATTCCCCTATCCTCCCTCCCTCTTCTCTTTCTTATTTACAAAAGCTTTGTTTCTCTTTTTTCCTTGGTTTTATCATTTTTTAAACCTTATATATTAAATATGCAGTTAAATTGATCATTTTTTAAAAAAACATTAAAGTTAGTGGTTTGATCATATTTAATCTTTTTGGAATGTCAGGGCTCTTGGACAGTAAGTCACTGGGGTAAGTATCACAAAGAGATGGGCCTTTCCAGAGCCATAGATCTGTGGTGTCCAAACAATATAGGACACCTCAAATAAGACTAGTGGACTAAGAAACTCAATTTTTAATTTTATCCAGTCTTGCTGTGTGGTGGCACACGCCTATAATCCCAGCACTTGGGAGGCTGAGGCAGGAGGATCATTGCAAGTTCAAGACCAGCCTGGCCTACAAAGTGAGTTCAAGGCCAGCTTAAACCACAAAACAAGACCCTGTCTCAAATAAATAAATAAATAATTTATCCAGTCTTAAATCTAAATAGCCATATGATGCCAATGACAGTGTAACAGACAGTGTTACTCTACAGCCTAAAAAACATGAAAAGTCAAAAAGTAGCATTCAGGGCGGGGCAGAATTCCTGGCAAGTCAGGGGCCTGTTTTATCTGAAGGGTTGTTGGTGGAGATGAGTAGAGAAGCTTAATAATGCTAGGTTTCAAATCTACCATCACCAAAAGATGGGTATTAGGAGATCTTTCTATTTGAGACAGTCTCACTATGCAGTTCAGGCTGCCCTTAGGCTCACATTGTAGCCCACGCTGGTCTCAAATTCACAAGATTCCCTCACTTCAGCCTCTGAAGTGCTGAGATTATAGGCTTGTGCCACCACGCCAGGCAAGATCTCTTTTCTTAAGATAGTCACATAGCTCTTTCCTAGACCTTAACAATTACTCATTGAAATTGCCAGGCAGGTTTTTTTTTTTTTTTTTTTGGGTACTGGGGATCGAACTCATGACCTCATGCTTGCCAGGCAGGCGCTTAAGCCACTGAGCTAAATCCCCAGCCCTACTCATTGAAATTGATAGATGAGTTTGAGCTTTTGATCAAATTTAATCTTTCTTAGACTGTCAAGGGACTCTTGGCATGTTAAAATTCTTGGATTAGGCTAAATCTTTGTTTTGTTTTGGGGTTTTATTTTTGTTTCTCTTGAGACAGGGTCTCCCTGTGTGGTCCAGGCTGAACTGGGAGCCATCCTCTCGCCCCAACCTCCCCAGTGCATACTGGGATTACAGGTGTGAGCCATCACAACATTTTAGGCTAAATCCCTTCCCCAGAATTTGTATAGCTGTTTCATGAGGCTTTGTGAATAATTTATGAAAGGGTGATACTGGATCATTTGGGTGCTAGTCTCTGGCTTTTGGAGGAAAACTTAATCACACCTTGCTTGAAATCCTGTAGATGAAAGTTTAGGTTTAAAATCTGAAGTTTAAAAGCTGCTCCTGTTTGTGGCTGTTGAGCCTCCTGGGCTCACCCTCCTGGGAGGGTGACGCAGGGAATTGAGCTCAGCTTGGGCTTTTTAGTGATTTAGAGGAGAACCTATCCCACCATACAAAGCACAGAAGGCCTAGGGGTATAGCTCAGTGTGACGGCCTTGGGTTTCATTCCCAGCACCATCCCCCAAAACAAATTTTTGAAGCTTAAATGTTCAGAAAAACAGACTATACTAATGTGTTCCCCCAACATTAACCTTATGTAGATACAGCTCTTAAAGACGATTGTGGAGAATTGGGAACATAATAGTCATTTCCCTATGTGCATACCACTTACAATTTTATTTTTCAGGACTCCAACATGTTGAATATTGATGGCTTTGAAATTCCTGTACTAAATGATACGTTTCAGTGGCTAGCCACCTGTACTGGACCCATTAAGTGGAGTTGCTTAGCATAGAATTGGGCAGCAAGAATTTTGCCCAACTGTGCACCTTGAAACCGTAATGTTAAATGAGATAAATTAGACATACAAACTTGAATATTGCATCCAGCACTTGGGGAGGCTGAGGCGGGAAGGGTGCTATGATTTCAAGGCCAGCCTGAACTACATAGTGACACCCTGTCTCAAAACAAAGCAAAACAACCTCCAAGTATAAACAGCAAAATTAAAGCTACATAACAGGAAACAAGATAGATCCCTTGCAAACAGGAAGGGGTCTAGAGAGAGGGAGGGAAAGGGGAAGTAAGAACTTTATCCAGCTAGAAGAAACCTGCGAGCCCTCACCCATACCTGGGGACCAGTCGAGAGAAAGAGCAAGCCGTGGATTACCGTAGAGCCTCAGGAACCCTGTTCTGGACAGTGGTGGGGATGGTATCTAGGGCTCCAAACTTGGCCTTCTAATAGTCACGGGATCAAGCAATGCAAGTTCTCTACCCCCGCTTCACACCTGTGGCCCACACCTCTTTTTTGATAAAACACAAAGGTTTTGAAATGTGATTTGCAGTTTTGCCTTGTTTAAAGTAGAATTTGAACAAAGGAACCATGGCAGCCTCTTAGCAGATCATTTCTTTTTCCAAACTTTTACATTAGTCTCATCTATACTTAATTTCTTAGCCCACCTTTAATAAATCTCTGCAGACTCTGTTTTGTTTTTTTTTTTTCTTTTTGGTACCGGGGATTGAACTCATGACCTCATGCTTGCCAGGCAGGCGCTTAAGCCACTGAGCTAAATCCCCGGCCCCAAACTCTGTTCTGATACATCTCTTTTCTCCTTCATGTCGTCATTAATTCTGAGACATCGTAAGCCAAGGACAACTGGGTAGCATTTAGGAACAAGCCTAGTTCTGGAGCTGGGCGTCCACCTCAGTAGGTTGAGAACGGATCACGGAATGGCCAGCAGCGTGTGCCCAGCTGGTATCTGAGGTGTGTAGTGTGCTGTGTCAGGCCAACAAGGATAGTTATTTCTCCTGGGCATGTCCAGCCACAGGCGGCAGACTGGACCTGCCTACCAAGGATATTAACGCATTGGAAAGCACCATGGAAAGAAATACGTTAGTTATCAGTACAGTCGCAGATGCCCTCAAGTCCAAACCTATTCTGATACTTGGTAGATTTGCTTAACTCTGGCATGTACTTTCTAATTTTGATACTTAACACATTCACAATGGGGCCATAACTTCTATGTCTTGTTGCCAGACAGCTCGGAACCACCAGTGACACACACATGACTGTGCCATTGGGCAGTGCGGGATGGTGCCATCCAGCACTACGAGCTGTCTGATGGGACACTTATGCTTGCACCACTGGTGTTTCAAGCTGGTGGGAACATGTTAGGTCCTGTTGCTAATACTTAACCATTAAGTTAAGGTTTAAGTTTACATTTTATTTTACTAAAAACTTTATTATTACATTTCAGTTTACCGCTACTGCTCTATTTGGACTTCACTTATACTCCCAAAGACAGCTTCAGTGAAAGCTCTGTCAACTATTATGTTAACCTACCTTGGTTTGCCACTGTCGTGTGCCACTTAGATGCTCAAAGGAGTAATTCAGTTGTTTGCTTTTGAAGGCCCAGAATTCGAGAGGCTGTGCTGGCCCCTGAGCAGTACTTTGATTGCTGCTCTGAGGCAGAGGTGTATTTGTAGGAAGGTGCTGTGTTGTTTATTGAATGAGGGATTATGTACATGAATAGATACTCTCTTATCCTCAGCTCAGCCTTCTGCGGGTTTAGGGGGCTGCTGAACTGCTGCCAGTCAACTTTCCACTGGGGAGAGCTGAGCTGCTATTAGGTACCTGGCTGTCACCCCTGGAGGCTAACCAGCTCCTCTAGAAGTAGGGAGAGAGCCGGGGAGATACAACGCTGGCGTGCCTGTCAGAAATCAGCCTAATGTTGGTGTGTTTTTCTAAGGGAAGCCTTTTAAATTTACTTGAAGGTAATATATGCTGACCCTCCACCATTTTTGTTCAGATGGGTAAAAACATGTTACCTTCACAATCATTTAGTGTATCACACACAACTTTTCATGTGTAAGATAGAAATGTAATCCTGTTTCAGGACCTGTTAAATAGTTAACATCTAGTAGGATGCTTGTCTCTGACAAGACAGTGGAGCGTTTTGTTTGTAAAGACTTACTACAGGCTTCATCCTGTCTTGATCACAGGCCTGTGAGCTTCTGCTATAAATGGCCAGATAAGTGTTTCAGGCTCCAGGCCACACCATCCGTGTCCCAGCCACTGGCTTCTGCTGTGACAGCTAAAAGCAGCCAACAGTGTGTGGAAATGAATGTGTGTGACTGGATTCTAACAGCTGCATCCATGGTCGCTGAACCTTGAATGTTACCTAATTTAAAAATAGGAAACCCACCTTTCTAGCTCACCAAAGCAAGTGGTGGGTTGTGCTTTGCCAGCCCCTTTCCACACTGCAGATTACAGCTGTCTGTTATTCATGAAGCAGTGTTTTCTCATTTATAAGGCATCTCTTCCCATTTCGTAAGCAAGCGTAAACCGAACAAGCAGTCTGTACAAAGTCCTGGCTTTGTGTGCATTTCTTTATTCTTTTGCACAGCATCTGCTGTTTTCCAAGTACTCTTACGTCTTCCAGGTGACAGAACAGGGTGTCCTGCCTACAGTCATAGACACTTATTTGGAAGGAAGATACTTAGGTTCTTTAACTAAATTTACAATTGACCTGACCACAGACCTCAGCGCATTCAATTCTAGAGCTTTGGAAAAAAAAATGCCTTTGGTTTTAGCCTTTGTTAATATCCCAAAATCAGAAAGTTGTACTCAATGAATCTGGTACTTTAAGTGATTTCATTAGGCACAGAATACTTAAGTGCTGTGGCCATGTTAATGGTGAATTCTGATTTTAGCCTGTGATTTGCAGACAGCATCTTGCTATATATTCCAGGCTGGCCTTGAACACATTATGTATGTAGCCCAGTCTGGCCCCACACCCTTGGCCATCATTCCACCTTAGCCTCACAAGTCTGGGGTTACAGGGATGTGCCCCCACACCCAGCTGATTTTAGCCTTTGTGCTCACAAAATTCCCCAGGTGCTTCTTGGTGATATAACATGTGTCTTTAGTAATTTTGACAAAACTGAAGGCCTGACATGGCAGGAGCCATAGCCCAGCAGACGAGAATGTTTGCATTCACAGTGCTTCTCAGGCTGAGAACATGGGTGTGGGGGTCTTGCAGGTGCTGCTGGTGAGTAGCAGTCGGTACCCAGACCAGTGGATCGTCCCAGGAGGTGGAATGGAGCCTGAGGAGGAGCCGGGCGGCGCAGCCGTGAGGGAAGTTTATGAGGAGGTGAGGGATTTCACTATGTAATGTGGGGGTGGGGCAGATCACAGCAGTGCTTTTTTTGTGGTCCACCTCAACATTCTAGGCATGTGACTATAGATACTATTTTGCTAAACAGATACTATATATATATATATACACACACACACACACACACACACACACACACATATATATATATAGTACTGGAAATTGACCTCATGCTTGCCAGGCAGGCACTGTGCCACTGAACTGTACCCCCACTGCATAAAAAGATATTTTTTCAACCTGGTAAAATACATAGTGCTAAAATCAATGTGGAAGCCCCCCAAATTGCATTAGCACCTAACTGCCTGTTAGATTTGTTTGACCAGTGATCAGTGTGTAACATGATGGCTTTGCTGTGACCATGACTGCACAGAAGTTAATCATGTGCTACAGTTCTCAGATGAATGAGAAGCAGTTGCTTTTCTCAAACGTTCAGTACACGTGGCACATCCCCATGCACAGAGGCAGACGACCTGATCTTCTGCTTCTCATGTGTACCTTGACCACACAGGGTTCACTTTCGTGGCAGGCAAAACAAAACACAAATGAGCGGCAGTGCCAGTCCCCACGGAGGCACATGCTGTGTGCCCTCACGATGCTTGTCAGGGGAGGTTTTGCAGAAATGGGTCTTGGAGACCACAGTTTTGTTCAGGCAGGGGCAGGGGCTCCCCCAGGGAACTGTTGTGCTGCACACCTCAGTAAACGGGAGGACTCTGAAGAAGGGTGTTTGTGCAAAAAGAATTGTCTCCTGCACCCCAGGAACAGGAGAGTGGCCTTTAGTTAAGAAGGCAGAAGAGTCTATTAAAGAAAAGCCTCCCGTTCCTGATGTTGGGCCCAAATTGGTAGTCTGATTTTTTTTGTTGTTGTTGTTAGATCTAATGCATTATAGCAGATCACAGCTAGAGTCTTCACAAAGCTGAAAGATAGTGGCCTGGTGTAGGAAGGTCTGTTATGTTTAGATTTAAAAACGGAAAGAGCCAGAATATAGTTTGTAAAAGTGTCATTATCGTGAAACATTAATATTTGGCATTTTATCTTTTTAACAGGCAGGAGTCAGAGGAAAACTGGGTAGGCTCCTGGGAATATTTGAGGTGAGTTACAAAATTAAACCTCATTTGGCTCATAGAATTAATGATTTTTTTTTCTAAAATAAGAAAAATAATAAAACTTCCAATAGGCAGGTTGTTCACAGGATCAAGAAAAGTAAGTAAAAGCGTGGCATCTTCGCATCTACCATCAATGTCACATGTGACTGTGGTGACTGCTTGTTTGACATGCAGTGGCGCAACACAGAAAGCTCACCCTCTTGGTCCAGGGCACACTGCGTACTGACCTGAGGGGTTACAGCACCTGCAGAGCCGTCCAAGGAGGTAGCTGGCCATCCCCTCACTGCCTTCAGCACATAACACTAAGACAACATAATGACAGTCCCTAAAGGACTGTAGGGAGACAACGAAAGTCAGCTTCAGCCAGGCAAGGCGGTGTGTGCGTGCAGCCCCAGCACTTGGGAGCCTGAGGCAGAAAGATCACAGCCAGTTTGATTGAGGCCAGCCTGAACTATATAGCCAGACCCTGTCAAAAACCTAAGCAAAAAACATAGGAGTAGATGGTAAGAGAATAGAATTCTCTTACATATAATGTTTATTCCTGAGGGCAAAATTAGATTTTCAGAGAGGGAATTTGAAATGTTAGGTGTTTCATAGAGGACAGATAAGAGGTCAGGTTCCAAGACTTAGGGAGTTCTCAAATGTGTTTCAGAGCTGGCTACAGAACATGCCAGAGCATGGGTATTTTACTTACTTTTTACAAGATAATAAATACTTAAGGGTTAGCCCAATCTTGGAGCATACAAATTTTACTTTTAAGCTTTCAGAAAGAAAATCTGAATTGTATAGCATAGCACTTTGTAGAATTAAATGACTAACTAGAATACAGTAGTTACTACAACAAAGTTCTTGAGGTATTATTCATACTTTTCCAAGATTGAGCACTTTACCCAGTTCCATAGCACCATCTCCTGGTTAAACTGAAAAACTACTGAGATTTCTCTGTGATTTAGATACTGTGATACAAGTGACACATCTCTCATTGTGGTGACAAGGTCTTTGAAGAAAACTAATTATAAGGCTTATAATGCTGGAAGGTAACTATTGTTTTATAAATACTGTTTTTTGGAGGGGAGGATGAGACAAAGTCTCCGTGTATAGTTCAGCCTGGTCTTAAAAAACTCATTATGTAGCTCAGGCTGGCCTCAAATTCAGTGATCCTCCTGCCTCAGCTTCCAAATGCTGGAATGAATGATAGCCACATACTACCACACCCAACTCAAAAGCACTATTTAATAGAAAATATCAAACAATATATCTGTCCCCTTAGCAAATTTAAATGAAAATTAGAATCGCCCTGCTTCTTTATTCCAGTGACTGTGAATGCACTATAATAAACACTGATTTGCTGGACATAAAAACAAAATTGATTCTCAAAAATGATAAAATATTTATGCATAACAGGTGCCTATGCTTTACTGTAACAGTTTGGGTGGTGGCTCAATTATTTAGGAAAAAAAATGAAGGCTGTTATTTCAAGCCTAAGACTATAGATGATTAAATTTAATCAGGATAAGAGCCTTCATGTGAAGATCAATTTGTGTTCCACTCGGTATGGTGGCATTTGCCTATAATCCCAACAGATGCTGAGGCAAGAGGACCCTGCTGAGTTTGAGGCCAGCTACACAGTGAAACCATTTCAAAAACACAAGGAAACATTAGCCCTGTTACAGTATTTATTGTCAGCCCAGGCTATGTATATTTCATTTTAAAACATTAAGGGCCGGAGATTTTAGCTCAGTGCCCTAAGTGCCTGCCTGGCAAGCACAAGGTTGTGAGTTCAATCCCCAGCATCAAAAAAAACAAAACAAAACAAAACAAAAACAACAACAAGAACAACAACAAAAAAGAGTAAAACAAGATTAGCAATACAGGTATCTGTAACTGAACTGCTAGGAGAAAGGAAAAGAAAGCCATTCATTGTCAATGATCTCCTAACAGCCAGGGTGGAGGTCCCCAGCTCAGCATAGTCATCTTGGGCTTATGCACCTTGTAACCCCCAAGTGTTCTAACGGAACTGGGAGCTTTGCTGTACAGGTCCCAGCGGAAGCAGCTCTTCACAGCATTGAAAGGCTATCGGAAAAGGCCCAGGGAATAGAACAAGGGATTAAAAATTACAAGAATACAGTTCTTAATACAGATTCCATTCACATCTGAAGATTTTCTTTATAAAAATTAGACATACAATTTTAGGAGTTATTACTGGATGCTAATTTCACCACCAGTGGTGATGAGGCTCCATTTCCTTATGTGTATTGTCTGCCTGTACGAACTCTTCTATACCAAAACAGTAAGACTTTATACTCTTGGCGGCTGTCAGGAGCCATAGCATACTAATCAGCAGCATGCCACAGTTTGCCCCTGAAAACACATCTGCAGCTAGCACCTGTAAATTAAAATGCTTTTCTTTTTATATTCAAGCAGAACCAAGACCGAAAGCACAGAACATATGTTTATGTTCTTACAGTCACTGAAATATTAGAAGATTGGGAAGATTCTGTTAATATAGGTAAGTTGTTTTTGTTATCTGAATTCTATCTCAAGTTTTTTGGTTAGTTTTAGAGTAGGGAAGATATACCTTAATATTCTTCCCAGCGTGTTATGTAAGCTTTTTCTTTAAAAAAAACAAAGGCATTACATTGCAGGGAGTGAGGGGATAGTGTCAGTAGATCTTATGTACTTTTTAAAATTGACTTTTAATAGTAACCCATGTCCTCATGTTCTCTAGGAAGGAAGAGAGAGTGGTTTAAAGTAGAAGATGCAATCAAAGTTCTCCAGTGCCATAAGCCTGTACATGCAGAGTATCTGGAAAAGTTAAAGCTGGGTTGTTCCCCAACCAATGGAAACTCCACGGTCCCTTCCCTTCCAGATAACAACGCCTTGTTCGTGAGCACCACACAGAGCCCCGGGCTGCCATCCAGCGTGAGATAGGGAGAGTCAGAGGGCCGCCCCGACGCACACCCTCCTCCGGCTCAGGGAGAGGCTTCTGCACTGTCCTTGGCCAACATCTGAATGATGCTCGCAAACTGTCTGAATTTGCCATGCAGGAATTTCAAACAATTTGCATGTTTTTCAGATGCTTTCAAATCTTCTTTAAAAAAAAAAAAGTGTAAAATATTTTAATAAGCCAAAGCCATGTGGAATTTTTTTTTAGATGCCTTAACTGTGCTCCCCTTTCCCAGTGTTATTTTGGTTGTCATTTTTTTTAAACAGCATTTTCAGTTTTTCTTGTCCATATAAGCAGTGTTGCTTATTTTGTCAGAGATCAAATTACTCAATGGGTAAATTCCCCCAAAACTGTTTTCTCATTTGCAGCATTAACTTATTCAAGAAATCTATAGCTGGAATTAATTAAAATATTTAATTAAAATATTTTTGGCATTAAAACCCATCCACCCAAGAGTCAACTTCGTAGGATCCTGATTTTAATTCATAAATTGCAGATTCAGTCTATTTCATTATGATCCTCTGTTTTGACAGAGAACTTTAAGTTTCTATATTGGGAACCTGTCTGTTCATTTGTCTGAATTTCCACGTATTTTGTCACCGTCAACTAGAGACAGTTATTGCCCCTAAACGTCAATAGGGTTTAAAAATGCAATACAACTTTATAGTTAATTTTTAGGGAAATATTAGCAAAATGCATGGAGTACATTGTCATGAAACCTGTATTTCATGGAAATTATTTAGCATGCTCAGTTGCCAATTCTTTTATCTGTAATCTCTCTTTACATAGAATACCTTAGAACTCTTTCCCTCAGTGTAAATTGCTCTTAAACCAGTCAGTGATGCTTGCCTCCCAGTGGAGGCAGATGGCCTTCTTGCCGCAGCTGTCACAGGCGTACGGTATTAGGGCGCCTTTGAATGTTTCATTCTTTCTAGGTTGTCAGTACTGTTTGTCACAGAGCCTGTGGGGCACTGGAACATACTTAACAGTGATCTGGTCATGGATTTGTCTCAGATTCAGGCATCCCATCTAAATAAAGTGTATACATACACACCCTGTCTGAAACTCTCACACTTCCCCATTGAGGTCAGAGAGGAGGGAGGAAGAAAAACCTTTAAGATGCGGGATTGGGCTAGTGAAACAATTTTTAATGTAGACATTAGCCTTTTGTAAATAGTACAGCTGGTGAATACGAAGTAGAAGTTAAAACATTTGCTCTATAAATTGTTCACCTTTAGAGATAAAATTGCTGCTAAAAATACAGTCCTTAAGGAAAATTGGTGCCATTTTGAAAATGAGATCTTGTGTCATGAATGCAGCTGAATAAAATATAAGTGATAGTTCTCCAATTAATGCTGTCAAAGGGATGAGTGAAACTTTCAGCCAGTGACGTTCCACTCTAAATTATGTAGTGTGATCAGGCATATGGTCATCTAGAATTTTTTATATTTTTCTTTGTACAGAGGTTATGTATTCTGGGTGTTTTTTTTTTTTTTTAAAAGGAAACATTTCAAATCTCACAAATCAACATTTTCTACCAATCATTAATAGTCTAAGATTCTCTTAGCAATCTCTGAAACTTCTTCAGATTATATACTTAACAGAAAAACTGGATTGTTTTTGTATATAAGGCTGCTTCCACCTGAAATGCTGTCACAAGAACTTAGGGCGATTTCTCTTGTACATGGTATTCTTAGGTAATAATGCATGAACTTATTTTATAAATTCTTGGACTATGTATTTGACATGTAAAAATGTACAGTTTGTCAGCCATCTCTTAAGTTAGACTATAAATATTGTATAATTTTCTTTGGTCAGAAACTTTTGGACTAAGTAGGATCACTTGAGTCAAGATTTTCTCCAGTACCATTTATTTAGCAGACCCAACTGTTGTTAGGCTATGCAATTAGCAAAAATTTGTATACAACAGAACATAGTTCTCACACAGATTCCACAAGGGGTTCTTCTGGAACCCAGTCTAGCAAAATCTGAGGGGAAGTCCCAACTAAGGAAGTTCAGAAAAAGCAAGTAATATCAGGCCTATATAGTTGAATCTACTAAGGATAAATAATGTCTACTATCTCAACTCTCCAAAGTTTACCGTGTTGATGCTGTCCTTTGTGCTTATTTGTGGGGTAGCTGAATAAAACTGGGCAGCTAACTTTCAGTTCCATGTGCCTCCTATATAAACAGAAATTAAGCAGTTAGTGTAAATTGACTCACAGACAAAGTAGGAACTGCCCTGCATGTTTTTGTAAAGAGATGACATTTTCCAACCAAGCACAGGATATCCAGTTTTCTGTCAGTCACACCACTGCATAAAGCAGAAAGACTGAAGGGGAGAAATTGTTGTACACAATGAATTGCTTTGCATGGTCCCATTTGAGATAACTGGTGTAAGGATCTTGACTTTTTTATATTTGGAAACAAATAAAAATGGAAACATGATCTCGGTGGTTTTCTTTTTCAGATTAAGCTTAGGGACAAGGCACATCCTTTAGATGTTGAATGCACTGCTTCCTCAATCATGCATCTACTGTGCCCTCCCATCAAGGGTGGGCGTACACATAATCTCTCACCAGCGACACTTTTGTGTATTTGTTAGGGTCCATACTAGTGCAAGATTACTGGATTTAAAACTGGGTGTTGTCACTGGGTTTCAAATTACATAACCCCCCCCCCTTTAGGGTTAAAGTTTAAGGATTGGTAATTTGGAGAAGTATGGAGCCATTGTAGTGTTTTCCACCTCCCAGTCCTGTCCAGTTAATCACTGAAACTTTTTCCAGTATAGTTTTTTTTTTTAATCGGTACTGGGGATCAAACTCAAGACTGTACTCTTGCAAGGCAGATGCTTGTGCCGCTGAGCTAAATCCCCAGCCCTCCAGTATAGTTTTAAACAGTGTCACTGTGTAGCTGATTTTAAGATTGTTTCCCCCTCTTACAAATTTCTGCATTTACCATCTACTTTTACACAGGCTGGTCAACAGCACAACACAAGTTTCTGCCCTGAGGAGCACACACTTTAGTAGAACAGAGATAAATGACTGATATTTTTAGTTGAGAACTTCTTAAAAATACTTTACAGTTTTATGTAGGCTTATCTTTAAAAAGTAAAATCTTTAAAAACAGGATTGCCCAGAGGATCAAAGAAATGGAGGGAGGCAGACTGGGGGATGGAAAAAGCAACTGATATGTGTTGCGTACTGGTACCAATTTCCCACAAGGAATGTTAGCACCGTATTGCAAACATTATTAATAAAAAACTAGAGTCGGCCTTGTTTTTTTAACAGTTTCACTGTGCAGCTCAGCCTGGCCTTGAACTCATGAGTGCTGGGATTTACAGGCATGTGTCACCATACCTGACCAGTGACATTTAATAGCTGTACAGCAAAAGTGAGGCTACAATATGCCTGATGCTAACTCTGTCTCCCCATTGTTTTAACATGCACTCTTTACTATCCCATTAGCTGCATTTAGCAGTTAAAATGAGGGCCCTAAAAATGCCTCTCTTAGACGTGATAGAGCTAACACCCACATTTAACAAATTGCAGCCCTAGAAGTTACTCTTTTGCATTTAACATCTTCAGATAAATGAAATGCCACCCTTTGTGTATCCCATTCCCAGTTGCTTGTCAAACTATTGACAAATGTATGATACATCTTAATGGTTTTTGATTTTTACTCAAATTTATTCCTTTTGTACAATTAATCCAACACTAGCTATACTTGGCCATCAATATATATCAATCTTAAACACCTTTTGATCACTGCCCAAAGACTTCAACATTGATGGAAATGTGGGCAAAATCGTGTACCAAAATAAGGCACTAGAATGGTGAGCCACAGGAATAAAATGCCCAGCAACAAAAGGGTAATGGTTAACTTGCATTATATCCAAATAACGGGTATTACAGGCATCTGACTTAAAAAATGACATTCCATTAAGAATCTGGGTACCAGGCCGGGGATACAGCTCAGCAGCACAAGCGCCTGCCTGGCAGACATAAGGTTGAGAGTTTGATCCTTGGTACCAAAAAGTAGTAATTCGGGTGCCAAAACTTAGAGCCCTAAGAGCTAAGCAGTAGCTGTCAACATTTAACATGTCCACCACGGAGCTGTAATTCATGTCTCACTGCCGGGCAGCTCTGCACCACTGGTGGCACAGGTGCCCCTGTTGGGAGAGGGGTACATGTATCACTGGTGATTTGAGCCGGTGGGGATATGTTAACCCTTTCAACCAGCATTTCCAGCTGTTAATGTAGTTATATATCTGGACAGGTTGCACAACCAAAACAGAATTTATGACGTGATTATCAATTTAATGTATAAACGGGGTTAAAGGACTGCAGATGGTAATTTGCAATTTCTAAATTGTACAGCCACACAGATTTCTTCCAATCATGCTGCCTGAAAAGGGGAAAGCTATATCCAGCATTACCTGTTTGGAGTACAACTAGCCTACACAGAAAAAAAAAGGGGTTTTGGGTTTTTGTTTTTTTTTGAGACAGTCTCACTACATAGTTCAGGCTGCCCTTGAACTCAGTGATCCTGCCTCAGCCTCTTGGGTCTGGGATTACAGGCACGTGCCATCATGTCAGGCTAACGGCATTTTTAAAAAAATATATAGATTACATTTTCTGTAAGCGCCAATACCGTTGTTTAATGTTTTGAGAAGTGTCTAATAGTCTTACATGCAAAACTCCGAGCCTGATAAATGCTTGAACTGTATGCATTGTCTCAGAATGTTACTATCAGCAAGGGGAAAAAAAAAACTACCATAGACTCTTAATCCTTACCTAAGTAATGGCAAGTACTGTGCCCCTCTGAGGGAAGCATACTCTTCTAAAGCCGAGTGATTACTACCAAGGGTGGGAACTACAATCTAACCCTCCCTACTACCTATTTTCACACCCAAAAGTGTAGAAAGTTGTACGTCTCAGGTAGGTGGGGGGGGGATTATCGGGAGCAGGGCATGTCCATTTGTTCATACCGCTTCGCTACACTGGCAGAACTGAGTAGGTGGTATAGAACTGTGGATCATTGGACAAAATACTGTTTTACTAGAGAAAGAAAATGCAAATTGCAAAAGTTTGACCACTCTTTTAGGTAGTCCCAGTACTTCCTGCCCAAACTTAAAATAGCATCAAATTCCAATCTGGTACAGCTGAGGCTTGGTAGAGCTTCAGTGGAACAAAGCATGAAGCACGAGAAGACCCAGATTTGACCCCCAGAGTTAAAGAAAAAAGGAAAAGGAGAGAGAAAACTGGCACAACGAGCCTGCTTTTTTGCCCAACCTAAGTCTTAAATAGCCTGCTCTTGAACTTCAGTCATAAGAGTTCGTCACATTACATTATAGTGAAATTTAATAGCTACTGAGTATACTAGATCATGTTTCCAAAGCAGTCCTGTGGTAGGTCAAGATAGATCAGGGAATGTATAATATGGAAATGTGCTCGTAATTCTACATTGATTGTAACATGACATTATTCTTTTCTAACTTCAACACTTTTTGTTCCATGTACAATTGTTCCATAAGCACCACCATGCCATAAAAGCTTGTATGAAAGTTAGATTTCCACTGATGAGTGTAAGACAGTAGGTTACCAGTGCTTCTACAATTCATCACAAACAGAAGCAACTACATAGCCAATTGAGCAGCAGCTCAGCATGACATGAAGTCTACACTCACAACCTTTAAATTGCTGTACCAGTATGCACATAGAAAATGAGGTCAGCACAAGGGGAGCAAAGATAAAATTAGAAAAAAGGGGAGAAAATCCAGAAATCTTAGACCAGCTCCCAGATTTGCAGCCAATGGTTGTTTGCCCAATTACCATAAAGCTATATAGCAAAGAAACTTCTAAAAAGCACTTTCTAGCTTCAAAGATAAAATGGAACCAGGGATTTAGCTCAGTGGCACAAACACCTGCCTGGCAAGTTTGAGGTCATGAGTTCGATCCCTGGTACAAAAAAAAAAAAGAAAAGAAAAGCTGCCAAAAGATATAATGGAAAATAAGGTTAAGAGTGTCTAGTTAAGGAAATAGACAAATATCGCCAGTCCAGTCCAATTGGTATATTACAGATTTTTATTTATATTTTCAAATTATTACATTCAACATGTTTTCCTTTGTGTTGTCATTTAAATATAAACTCTGTAAGATAGGCAGCATGCTAAATAGCTAAGTTAAATGTTGTTCCCAGCCCCCGAAACACATTATATAATCAAATATTACATTTTTCTCAGACTGAGTTGTGTGCTCTACTTTTTCATTATTTATTTTTGGACAGCTTTTCTAGATGAACTATTACTAATCCTTTAGTACTGTAGTAACTAACAAAAATGAAAGTGGCTAGAATAGCCAAAGACATCTTTAACCATCAAATGAAGAATGTAGCCAGTTCCGTAACACCATTTAGTTCTACTTTGCTAAATGTGTTTATAATGGGCAGGACACCAATTTCCTTCCCTCTTTCCTTAAAAAAGAAAAAAAAATGTACTAAAACAGAGCACCTGTGGCCCTTATATACTGATTATGTATTTAAAGCTTTGAGCATTTCTTCTGAAATTTACAAGTACACTGCTGGTTTAGAGTAAGGTTTAAGTTCTACATACATTAGGTCTAAAGTCATACTAGGTAGACTCTGAGAGGTCCAAGGATAACTGGTTGACAGTGGAAAAAACTCACAGCAAATTAGACACTCAAATCTACATCTTGGGATTTCAGGATTTCAAGAGGTGAATGATTCAATAGGCCCTATTCTTCCCTTCTCGCCCAGGGCTCTCCGAGAGCTCCTCTTCCTGCCTGAAGGTGCTCACATGGGTCCCAGAGTGGCCTCCCTGTTGGTTCCCTTCTCTGTGACCAATCTGTACCGTTTCGTGTCCCCTCCCCTCATTAGACTGCGAGATCCTCACGGGAAAGCCCCTTACCACCCACTGACCTCGTCATCCTCAACTAATGGTGAGCATGTATGAACCGCAGTGACCCTCAACTGTCAAGCAGCTGAGCCTGAATTTTCCACTACTTGAAAAGTGAAACTGAAGAATAACCTGCTCAGTGTTCGCAACTTTGCTCAACAGTGGCAACAACTGTCTGACCTGGAAAAGCCTGTAGGGGGCGAGAGTGAGAGGCGCCCCTCTCGCCTAGGCAACACGCAGTGCTTGTACTGGTGCCTTAAAGCATCTGTCACTGTGCTTTTTTGGTTTTGCGCTTGTTTTGCATTAAATATTATAACCATGGCTCCAAAGAAAGTTAGTGATACCAGCAGTAAAGCTAACAGCAAAACTGAGAACCATCATAGGGGTAAAGAAATCATGGCCAAAATTTGAAAGTCTTTAAGAAATGAATTTATAAGTGTAATTTTGAGCCTCAGAACCAATTATTTGGTTTTCTGTTATTTATTACGGGAAAAATACATTCCCTTGTCAGACTTTTCAGTGCTCCAACATGATTTTGGAACAAAGTGAGTTTGAGAAACAACATATTATCACTATTTGTTTCAAGTGAGTTGTTCCCTTTCCTTTGGGGTAGAAAGGCTTACACAGGAACAAAGTCAACCAGCTGGAAGGACTCTAGCCACCTGGTGAGGGGCTGGGTAAGAGGATAGTGGTGGAGGGTCCTCCCACAGTAACTATCACTTGGGTCCTCCCGGGAGAGGCCAGGCACAAAGGTGGGTTGGCTCCACTTACAGGTCACTCGAAAGAGACAAACTTGTGGCTTTTCATGGCAATCTCTGGAGGTGAACCAATGTCAGCATCAAATTCAGAATGGTCAGCCAACTAAGTGTAGGCCAAGGAAAGCAGGTCAGATGCAGCTGTCAATTTTCAACATCTGCCTTGACCTCTCCCAGGCAGGTCCTCACAAGACCTACAGCTATTCATTGGCTCACTTCACCCCACTTGCTGAGAAAGCAAGTCTTATAACAATGGGGACTCTCATCAAAGCTATACAAGGGAAAAGATGAGGCCATAAAGACAATTCCTAGGAGAAACCAGTGACTTACTCCATTTCTACACTTCTGTAACTTTCAAGCTCAAGACATACTCTGGATGAACTTTATAATGGAATAAATAGAGATCTGGACCTTCATAAGTCACTGTGTGATATCAGCTATCCATAATGAGCAGTACATAATGCTGATTTCTGATCTCTATGTAATTTACTTCCCGCCCTGAGAATGAGACTATTTCTTTAGCTGTAGTCAAAGGTGCCCTGTGCTCACCAATTGTTGACAACTGCTATAAATATATGACATTAGGGTTATCAACAACTGTGTTATGAATTTAACCTTTGTTACTAAGCATTGCATTTACTTGGAAGGATACCAGTTAGGAGTCACCGGAAACTTTTGTATGTTGAAAATGTAATTTTAATAGATAATTCTTCATCTTACATAGGAGCACAATAAAATACACCACATTCTGAAGAAATGCCAGAAGTCATGAGAATACGAGTGAGGAAAATGCAGATGGGCTACAATATCCATTACCTCAAACTGCAAGAGACATCGATCCCGACCCAAAGGTTAACATTTACACATTTAAGACTGGCTATGTAAGACTTAAAAATAACAAAAATTGGGAATCAGATGTAGAGAGAGGTGGGAAAGGACTGTTTTGTGAGGGAAGAAACTCTTATTAATGAAAAATTTACTGAAAGCAAATTAAAGAATAAAAGCCCCCACTACATACTAGAAAGGAAAGACACAAGACTCATTAACCGAAAATCTGGTGCTCTTCAAGGAAGAAATCTGATGATGCTTATGCAAGCTGCTTGCTTGAGATTTCCTCTTAGTTCTACAAGGAAAACGACAAATAGCTCTGCAAACCCCAAATGATTATCAGATTGGTGTTTCCTAACCACACACCAATGGTAACACATGAAGTTTTCAGACAAGAACCAAAAAAAAAAAGGTCATAGTGCACATTTGAGGCAAAAAGAAAAAAAGTGGCACAATGTGAAAGTCCAAGATGTCAGTCACAGCTGCGTTCTTTGCTGCCACGCTCCTGTGCAGTGCTTTTCAAACATTATGGCAAGACACCAACAATCACCTAACCAGGTAACATAGGTCATTTATTTGAATTTCTAGGGGGTGAGAAAGGGTCAGATACTGATGCTTTATGCATGCTCAAGCCCTGTTTATAAATACTCCATTCAGTAATATCTTAACACAAATTTGCATCAGTGAAAAGAAACTGGTAAATCCATCTCTTGCCATTCTATCTGTCAGATGGTGAAGATCAAAACAGAATGTTCCATCAGTTTTAATTTTTAAATACGATTGTCACATTGGGAAAATGAAATAAACACAGTAAAATAAACTGTACAAAGGCAAAGTAGAATAACAAAAAATATTTTACTAAAACATAAGATTTACAGAAGTTTCCAGACAAGCCATACAAAATGGTCACAAGCTTTTTTGAAGGAGGGAATCTATACTTGACTGCAAAATCACAATGTTATTAGTGAGGGCTGTGAAGTTGTTAATGTTCCCATTTTGGTTCGAACAATCAGCTTGTCCATCTACAGTGTCTAAATAAAGTTAGACTTGGCTAAAGAGCGTATCTTAAAAGAACTGGTTAGCTGCTTTTTAACCAATGCATTAGATTACCATGTAAGTGGGGGTTGGGAACCCATAAAATTTTGAAACTACCTTTCCCCTCAAAATATAAAATAAAATAAAATAAAATAAAGAACACCCATACCCCTGCAGCTAACCTTGACAACTACCTTCATTCACAGTGCTTTATACTTAAACCATGATGGGAGAAATGAATAAAAGCAGAGGGCCACTGCTTTTCAACGTTTCACAACAATCCGGATGAAACTTCTAGCCTCTGCTCATGCTTTTACAACAGTGAATCAGGACAAGACATAGATTTGCTAATGTGCATTTAATCACCAAAGGACTGAAAATGTCTGGGCTTTTATTCTGTAATGTTTCTAAGACTGTGTCCATTAAATGCAAACAAAAAGGAAGAAGTCTTGGCAGAACAGGAGAAGTGACACAAACGTGATGATCAGATCGACTTAAATATTATTCATGGCATATAGCCTAGTCCATGCTCTAGCTGCAGACAAAAACAAACAGGCAATTATTATTTTACTAAGTTCAACAGGTTACTCCTCAAAGTCTATAAACAGTAAACAAGTACAATTAAGTTAATTACAGACATGTCATGCTGCAATCCTCAAATTCATGTTATCTCCTATAAACTATCAAGGGTTGAAAGACTTTCTTGTTACTGACTTTCCAGAGGATTACAATGAAACTCAAAAGACCTACAAAATTCAATAGGATGAGAATTACAGCCTTTGTTTCTGGATACATAATGCTCCCCATTCATCTTGTTTTAACTGCAGCAGGATGAAATTCACTGATTCCATGCTCTATAGCTACACACTGCTGTATGGTCAATTTCGTGAACAGTTCAAAAGTGGTTCAAAAGTTTTCCGGTGTCTATGTACTGCTACATGAATGGCAGACATGCCTTATTAACTCCAATGCAGTTACACTCAGAGTCTAACATTTCCCAATCATGATTGTAAAGTGGGAGCAAGCAGGGTGTGTAAGGAAGAGGGTGAACATCTTTTAAGAGGTACAGTGGCACCTCAGCTCACGAACTTCATTTGTCCTTTGTTTCTAGAAAAGATGGCCACGGTGGGTGTTTGTTACCTAATGCAGAATTTGCTAACAATTTGGGGGGGGGGGTAAGCCTTCTGTTTGCAAAAGGAACTGTCTGCAAACAAAAGTGTTCCTGAACTGAAGTACAACTGTACCTGCATATCAAAACCAGAATCTGATTAAATATAATTATTTTACTTTTCCTTGCCGAAAGCTTAGATTTTAATGGTGTTGCAATGTGCTTTCAAAGCGGAAGTGCTGTAAAGGAGAATAGTAAATACCTGTTTCTATGGCTTGGGCTTCGTTGGTCTTCCACTGCTCCGCTACATCGTTTGCTAATGGGTCATCTGGATTAGGAGCACTTAACAAAGCCTGGATCGATAGCAGAACTGTACGAATCTGCAGTGCTGGCGACCATTTATCTATGAAGGCAACAGGCCCAGTAGATGATATGATAAAGCAGGAAAACACAAGCCCAGAACTGCTGCATTTCCCTCCCACAGACCTCCATGGTCTTGGTACAAGGTAAGATTACAAAGTCTACATTCTAATATGGGATGTTTAGGAAAGAAAGGAGAGATAGCAAATGATGACAAGGTGGCACTTACCTTTCAAAATATCTAAACATATTCTTCCCAACTTGTCTACATTAGGATGATAAATTTTGGTCATGAAACGTACTTTAGGTGCTGCCATAGGATATTCTTCTGGCAGAAATAGTTCAAGTTTAAAAGTCCCTCCTTCAAAGGGGGAATCCTGGGGACCAGCAATGACCACGTGAAAATAACGGGCGTTGCTCTCGTCTGGTTCTGCTTTAATCCCAGGAACTGGCTCTGCCAGCAAACGCTGGGTTTCCTGCAACACAAAAACACAACAACTGTGAAACAAATGCCACTTCACTAGACACCAAAATTAATTAATAGTTCACCTCTCAGAACTAGAACAAAACCTCTCCAATCTCTGGATGAATTTTTATTTATAAAATCCAAAGACCTTTTAAGTAATTACAGCTAGCTGATGCAACTGCAAAAGAATACTGATGGCTTACCAAAATATATTAATAAAGTCAGGGGAGCCGGGCATGGTGGCGCACTCCTGTAATTCCAGCACTCAGGAGGCTGAGGTAGGAGGATCACTGCATCTTTGAGGCCAGCCTGACCTACACAGTGAATTCAGGCCTGCCTGAACTATATAGGGAGACCATCTCAAAAAAGAGAGGAAAGGGAGGAGAGGAGAGCTACATGCCTATAACCCCAGCATGTGAGAGGCTGAGCTGGGAGGATCCCTGAATTTCAAGGCCAGCTTGGGCTACAGAGAGACTATGTCTCCAAAAATAAATAAATAAATAAATAAATAAATACATACATACATACATACATACATACATACTGAACTCAAAAGTAAAAAAGATGAAAACAATACCAGGAACACCATAAGGCAACATGTTCTAGCAAAATCAAATTATTTACAAGAAATCGCCTGAAAAACATACAGTCATGGTATTTGAAAGACTTTGGTGTATCAGACCCCTCCCCTAAGATGCTCAAATATGTGGATGTTCATCAAGTCCATTATATAAAATGGCAAAGTATTTACACAGATACCACATACAACTTCCTCCAGAACACTTTAAATTTCTCTAAATTACTAACAGTCCTTCTACTGTTTTGTTTAGGAAATAATGACAGGAAAAATCTATAAATGTTCACTACAAAAACACTTTTCCCCAGTACTTTCCACCCATAGTTGGTCGAGAATCAACTGTAATGGAGAAAGGAAATAAGAACAAGCCTAAGCACCCAGGCAGGGTTGGAGAAACAGATTTGCATGCTGTAATGTCATTTTCTATCATTCTCCCTCCCATCTAAATAACTTAGCATTCTCTCTCCTCTCTTGAAATCTCCATCCTCATACCCACTTATGACTATGCCTTGCTTCCTATTTCATGAGAAAAATTCTCTTCACCTCAGCTACTGACCAGCTGCTTTGTTTGCCTTTGAAAGCTGTGTGAAACTGTGTGTCTCCCATGTCTCCCCTCCCCTGCCCAGAGGAGGAGCAATACAGTACTAGGGATTGAACCCAGAGAGCCTTGAATATGCTAGTCAAGTGCTCTACCACAGAGCCACATCTCCACACCTTTTCAGACAGCATCTTGCTAAGATGCCCAGGTTGGACTTGAACTTGCAAACCTCCTATGTAAACCTCCAGAGGAGCTGGAATTGCAGACACAGCACCCTACCCAGCTCCACTAGCTTGACCACTCTCAACCACTAACCTGCTTATCAAGGTCACCAATGATTATCCCAATAGTTCAGTTAAATCCAGCAACCAGTGCTTCATTTTTACTTGACTTGAAGGTAACATCCTACCCAGCTGCTCTGCCTTCCTCTTCACAAGGTGCCAGCCAGCTTCCTATCTCCGTTCTCTCCTGGCTTTCCCCAGGCTGGCAGCAACCTTTACTCTCCTTACTGGTTCCTCTGTGCCTAGCTGGACCTGTCCTACGTCGCTTCTCAGTCTATGCATTTTTGTAGTTATCTCATGCAGCATTTAAACAATACCTGTTAACCTCTACCCTAATGTGCTCTTCTGTCCACACCTGCAGCCTGTCACCTTCTCTTAAAGCAGCAGCAGACAGTACACTCTGGACATAGTCCCCACCCCCACCGCGCCCCACCCCCATGTCTGGGCTTGGTCCTCAGTCTTATCAATGTTGAGGCCGTCGAAACTTTGACAGACAAGGCTCAGTGGATGGTACTGGGTCACTTGGGCTTGGCCTCAGATGGGGACTATGCCAGCTAGCTATCAGGGAAGCCACCCTACGCCTGTCCCAATGGTAGAAAAGCAAGGAAGGAAAAGGCTGCGTACAGGAGAGGCTGAGGGCATGGGATGACTTCACTTAGGGCAGCACAGTTCTATTCTGAGGCCCAGACCCCAGTGACCCAGTCGCTGTCCAGCAAGCCTGGCCTGTCAGTTTCCATGATGCTAGGGATCAAAGCCAAGCACTCCCCCGCTGAGCTACACCCCCAGCTCTAAACCTCTTCTTTATGAAGTACCCAGGTGCTGTAGTTTGCTGTAACAGTAGACAATGGGACTGTACAGACAGAACTTCACATGACCAAAACCAAACTTCTCATCTTCTTTATTTATTCTCAAATTCATCCACTCAAGTCTCCCCAGCACTTTTTTTTCCTTCCTTTCTTTTTTTAAACAGGGTCTATTCCTCCAGCGTTTCTAACTGGGCCAAATGTAGTATCTCAATGTCAAACAATCTGGCTTAAACCTGAAACTCAGTTTTCAAAAATTATTTTTGTTTCCAAAATGTAAACCCATCTTCATTCCAGTGTTAAGTTTCTTTCTGTTGTTGTTTCTTAGACAAGGTTGGCCTTGAACTCTGTAAGTAGCCTAGGCTGGTCTCCAAATTGTGACAACTCTCCTGCCTCAGACTCATACCCTGTACTTCCTTGCAGTTCTCCAACTTACTAATCATCCCTTCCACTTCAAGGGCTTTTCCCTCTAGGTGTCTACATAGCTTGTTCACTTGGTCCCTAGGGTCTTCATTTAAACATGCTTTCTAGAATAGGCATGGTGGAACATACCTATAATCCCAGCACTCAGGAGGCTGAGGCAGGAGGATCACCACAAGACTGAGGCTAGTATGGGCTACATAGTGAGTTCAAGGGCAGCATGAACTGCTTAGTGAAACCCAGTCTCAAAAGCTCATGTTTTCTAGTCAAGTAGTTGATGCTGAAATTGCACGTTCCATTCTACAGTGCCCCACTCTCCCACTTTATTGCCACAGCACCACTAACAGATCACATCTCACTGATTTTGCTCCAAATGGGCCTCAACAAAAGAAATTTAAATTTGTTTTTATTCAGTTACATCCTTAGTATTTGGAACAATGCCTGGCACTATAATGGATATTCAATAAACATCTACTGAATTATGAATAAACAAACAAACAAACCACTAGAATTTTACTTTTGAGCCAGGCACACTGGTACACCCCTATAATCCCAGCAATTTTGGAGGTTCATGTTCACAAGCTCAAGTCCCACTTGGGCAACTCAGTAAGACTGTCTCAAAATAAAAAATAGAAGTGGCTGGGAACAGAGTTCAGTGTTAGAGTATCCTCAGATTTGATCCCTGGTATTACAAAAACAAAGAGCTCATTCTTTAATATCATTAAAGCAGGGTTCCTTTCAAAGCAGGATGTGCCTATCACAGCAGGAAAACAAAAGGATCCGTCTAGGTGTGGAAGAAATAGCCTAACTTCTATTTGTATTTATTTCAGAAAAATGTTACCATGTAATATACAAGTGGACATCAGTATGTGTAACATGCATCAGCAATACATTCCCACACTTAAATAGGCATGCATAGTTACAAAGCTGCCAACAGTATCACATCTAAGCTTTTAGGTACTAAATACTCAGATGAGAGTATTTTATTTATACTAACCTAAAGCTCAGGAGGCAATAAAGTCTTCCACTTTGGGAATCAAGCCAGCAGGTGACCAGAAAAAAACATAAAGCTTTTAGGTAAAATAAGAAACAGAGGCATGGGAGGGAGAACTGGATGGCAACATTTGTTGAGTTCTGACCTCTCCTTACCTCCATCTGTCTTTTGTTTTACCTAAAGTTTTCATAAAAAGGGAGACTGGACAGAGAAGGCTAGGGTCTAAGGACCCCACACTGCCCGTCCCTGGTTATACAAAGTAGCGGTAGCTCTTTTTAAAGTTTGAAAAACTACTAGAACAGCCTCCAAGCTCAGCTCCCAAAATAGCTTCGGCATCACTATCAGCACACACTGGCAGAGCTGAACACCATGGTCACTTTCTCATTCTCAGTCCACCCTCAGAGTCACTCTTCCTAAACAGCACACTCACTAAGCACAGTACGTAGCTTCAAAATCCTTAGGATTTCACAGGAACCCTTTGAGAATAAACTTTCAGGGGTGGAGGACAGATGAAATAGTTTGTATATGCTCCAGATTCTAATTAATTTGACATAATGAACAGATACATAATTATTTGATGAAACACTGTTGATTTCTCAAACCAATCTACAGTATAAATCCTGGAGGTGAAAATAATGAAATCCAAACTAAAAGGAGAAAGTCTCGGACATGAGCACAGAAACAAACTGATGTCAACATTTTTCCCTAAGAAAGAAAAAACTAGGTAGGAAATACAATCCTTCTTACTACTATGGTTAACACATGGTTAACCATAAATTAAATACCTTCTAGTTTTACACTATTTTTTGGCAAAAAAAAAAAAAAATCACAGTGCACTACGACTTCTTTCAAGGCAAAAGGTAAAAAGCTCAAATTTTCTCCTCAGTTGCTTAACTGAATTTGTAAGCAAGCTTGCCTCAAGCCAGCTTCCTCACCAGGTTTCATGCATACTTAGAGCGGTCTCCTCCTTACACACTGGCCTTTCCATGACTTCAGCTACTCTTGGTTAACCTGGTCAAAATATGGAAAACTCCAAGCCTGGCATGGGGGCACGCCCTTAATCCCCGTACTCTAGAAAGCTGAAGCAGGAGGATCATAAATTCAAGTGTGGTCTAAGCAGTTTAGCACGACTCTGCCACAAAATGGAAGAAAAAAAGAAAAAAAAGTCTGGGTATGCAGCTCAGTCAGTGCAAAAGCCAAGTTCGAGTTCTCAGTGATACATAAAAATAATACCCAATTAAACTGTACACCATTCTGAGTAGTACGAGGAATTCTCACTGTCCTACCTGGAAGTGAATCATTCTTCTTTGCCCGGCCTCCCCAAAAAGAATACACTCCTGGGCCATCAGCCGCTCAGTAGCCACTTAGTCTTGGTTATCAGAATGACCATCAAAACTGACTAGAAAGACAGGCATGGTGGCACATGCCTGCAATCGCAGGACTCTGCTGAGGCAGGAGGATCGCTGAGTTCAAGGCCAGCCTGGGCTACAAGGTGAGACTGTCTCAAAACAAACAAAAAGCAAAACAAAACAAAGGGACTGATTGGAGTAACCCTTACTTAATAGTGACCGCAAAGTGCAATACTAGTAATGCTAGCAATTTGAATACGCCTGAGACAAAAGATGAAAGATCTCAACAAAGACACACAATATCCTGAGCTTGCCAAGATCTCACAAGATGGTGCACAGTGAACGCTTAGTTAAGATGGAAATGGCACTGAACCTGCATGTGCACAGGGCACAAAAAGCAGACACAGTATTGGGTACTAGGACCATACTACAGATATCAAATAAGGTAACACTGCAAAAGGAGATCAGAGGAGGCCAGTCACACACTCGACTCAAAAACCACTGTAGAGGCCGGGGATTTAGCTCAGCAGAGTATAACAAACCTCAAGACTTATTAACAATGTTTGTTTTAAAGAAAACAAAATAACCTTTAACTACACTCTAATCCTAGTGTGTTTAAATGCAATGCAAGAATGAAAGCCCAGGTAGAACTGAGCTTAGTACCACCCCTTACAGAAAACACTGTAGAGCATTCAGGAAGTTAGTTATTAAATTGTAGGAATGGAAATACATTTAAGAACAGAATACAGGCAGGCATAGTGGCACACATCTATAATCCCAGCACTCAGGAGGCTTAGGCAGGAGGATCACTGTGAGTTCAAGGCCAGCCTGGGCTACAAAGTGAGTTCAAGGCCAGCCTGCAGTACACAGTGAGACTCCATAGGTAGGTAGATAGGTAGGTAAGTAGAAAGAAAGGAAAGAGGAAGGGAAGAAATAGATTTAAATGGCAACGAGATTTAAGTCTCAAAGACAATGTTACAGAATATGTACAGCAGCATATGCCACAAATATTTTTGAAAGAATTGAGCAGCACATCAAACTGATTTGATTATCAGTAGATCTATTGGGATTTGAACAAACTCAAGAATCCCACTACAGTAAACTACATCTCTCATTCTCTCAATGAACTTCTTTTAACCAAGACTGTTTTCATTTTACATTCAATAATTTGTGCTCAGTATGAGGTGATACAAAGTCCTACATTTGATAAGCCAATGATTAAATTGTATCTAGTAAAATTTTAAAAACAGACTAAACAGTATCCTTAGAAAAGTGGTATAACTTGCTTGAAGTAAATTAATTGTAATAATATTTTATTAATCATATATATACTTTTTTTTTTGGCCTTAAGACAGGGTCTCACTATGCAGTTCAACTGACCTTGAGCTCATTTTGTAGCCCAGGTCTTGAACTCACAAAAGATCCTCCTGCTTCAGCCTCCTGAGTGCTGTTGTAACTACAATACATATCAGTCAAAATAGCTTCATTTCAACTGCTCAACAGGAAATGGGACCGGCATGGTAACACAGGATAGAGAAAAACAGGACAATCCCATTGCAATGTAACTGACAGGTCATTTAGATAATTTACTGTAAATGGTCAGCAAAATTCTGTAAAGAAACTATAAATTATCACTATTTACCTCTGGCATCTAGAGTATTGTGACAGAAATGTGTATGAGAGACTGCTTGGACCAAGATCTTTTTTTTTTTTTTTTTTTGGCAGGTGCTCTACCATGAAGCACCACCCATGTAAGGCGCCTCAGTTGAAGCTAGAGATTGATCACACGTGTGGGGCTAAAGCAAGGCCAGCCCAGAAAAAACAGAGAGACCAAAGCAAGCAATGTATACAAGTTGTTCCAACACCAAGAAGACAAAGGACCCAGGCCTGCCAGGCAAACAAGTTGCTAGGCAGTGGGGTTGAAATTGACACTTTTGGGGCTGGGGATTTAGCTCAGTGGCATAAGCGCATGCCTTGCAAGCACATAGTCGTGAGTTCGATCCCTGGTACCGATAAAAAAAAAAAAAAAAGAAACTGACATTCTTCTTTGGAGGGTATAAATAAATATGCTGCATTGGGTGAGCAGTTCCTTTCCTCCCCTCCCATCAGGAGGATAAGGGCTCCACCTGACCCTAGCTTTATCTTTTCTTTATTTTTCTCATCTTCTCCTGATCCTTAACCCCAAGAACCTCAGGAGCCACACTGAGTCCTGCACACCCGCAGCCCTTTATATTTTTATTTTGAGACAGGGTCTTGCCAGGTTACCCAGTCTGGGGACTTGTGATCCCCTTTCCTTGGCCTCCCCTGTGGCTGAATCACTGGCATCTGTAACAGTTTCAAAAAAACAAAGATGCTACATGAACAAAAATGAATTCAGAATAAACAATAGCACGATGCATGGATTAAGGAAATGTTAATTTTTACAGTGTATACTACCCCCTAGTGGACATAAGACACCTCTGCTTCAAATGAGATAGAGATGCCTTTTTATTTGGCAAATGGAAAACAAAACAACCAACAGTTGTGAAAGTTCATTTCACCCAAATCTCTTACGTTTTGAAAGTGCATACCATTTTGTATCAATGGACTGGCAGATGAGCAACAAATCAGTCATCAGATGAATTTCATTGACTTGGAACTCAGTTATAAGAAACTCACATGAAGGAAAAATAAAGGAGGCACTCTACCACAAGATGGATCCCCAGCCCCCAGGGTATGGCCCAATCAAGAACTGCTGGCTTTCGTCACTGCCTGAACACCTGGCAGATCCCCAAGGCATGAGACTCCCACGGGGGTGAGGCTCTTACTGAGGATGGCACACTGGAGGGATCTAGGCTGCAGGCTCTTTGAAAGAATCCAATGCCATAATGAAGTGCACAGTAAATTAACAATAAAAATAAAGAGTATGGTGAGCCTGAGCCATTCACGGACGGTGGGGGCAAAGAACCAGGGGCCTCACCAGGAGAAGATCCCAACAGGGAATCCATATCATCTACACTGTTTTGTTGGGTTGCCTTTTATTCTCTTTTGTTTTGTTTATGTTAAATCTAATGTCAAGAGCAGCTATTTGAAAGATAAGACATAGTATAGTAGCCATTTTTGATTTACTAGTGGCCTGTTTTGAAGTTCTTTATTGCATTCACTGTTTTGGCTTTATTGTTTCTATTCTATTCTCATCTGTTTGATTTTTTTTACTACATCCAAAAGTATCTACAGCTATTCTGAAGACAATAAAAGGCATTACAGTAACTATTGTTCGTTTCATAAGGTTTTGAAGTCCTATATTACTTATACTGGTTTATTTTAAAAAATAAATAAATAAAAAGCACACCATAAAAATCACACCTAGAGAACCAAAGCAAACTTAAATCTCATCTGACTCTGTCCTTGAGAAAAGCCTACTGTGATCTATATTCTAAAAGCAACAGAAATAATTTAAAAACCCAACAGAAGCAAAACTAAGCTAATTCGGTATTCCTTTTCTGCTTCTGCCTTCTGGGCATCTTGCCACTAATCTGTTTCAGCCCCTAGATGAGCTGCCGGGAGTCATGAGGAATTCTTGCAAATGCTTAATGTCAAATGACAATAATGACACATACATACTTCAGCAAATACTCTCAAACCTTATGCCACAATTTCTTAGGAAGCAAATACAGAGCGGAACTATTTCAAAGACCCTGTTACCAAGGATGAAACCTTCACAACTAAATCTTGGAAGCAGCCTATATGTTCATCAACAGATGAATAGATAAAGAAAACGGAATACTACTCTGTCATAAAGAAGGATAACTTGAGTTGTCTGTGGAAAAATGGATGCACCTTGAGAAAATAATGTTAAGTGAAATAAATCAAACTCAGAAGCTTAACTATCACATGATTTCTCTTATATGAGAAACTCAAAATATAAATAAAGAGCAAAATAAAAGATAATAGAAAACAGTGAGATATCTTTTGCAAAAGGGAAGGGGACCGAGAGACAGAAGGGGGCAGTAGGGGAAGAGAATTAAAAAAATAATTAAGATGAGGCCAGGTAGGGTGAGGAACATCTGTAATCCAATCACTTAGAAAGCTGAGGCAGGAGGAGATTCCCCCAAGTTCTAGGCCAGCCTGGGCTACATAGTGAGTTCAAGGCCAGCCTAAAATGCAAGAGACCTTGTCTCAAACAAAAGAGCTAAGGTATCAACCCCTACAATTAATATGGTCATTCAGTGCTATAAAGTGCTACTGAAAATAAAAAAAACACACGCACACCTTTAAATCTTCACTTTTTTCCCTTTCTTGTTTTTTTTTAACTTTATTTAAAGAGAAAAAAATAGCAAAACAGAAAAAAGGGTGGAAATACAGAATTTCAAAAAAAAAACTGTAAGAAATCACTAGTTGATAAATTACATATTGTCCTCTTAGAATTAGGAAATGTTTTTCCTTTCTTTTGAGAGACTGTTTCCCTTTGTAGTTCAGGCTGACTTGAATTCATTATGCAGCCTCGACTGGCAAATCTGCAGTGATCTTTCTGCCTCAGCCTCTTAAGGGCTGGAATTATAGGCATGCACCACCATGCCTAGCTAATTTACTACCTTGTATCTCTTTTACTACCTTGTATCTCTGGTTTTTTTTGTTTTTTTTTTTTTTAATTTAAGGGGCTAGGGATTTAGCTCGGCGGCATAAGCACCTGCCTTGCAAGCGCACGGCCATGAGTTCGATCCCCAGTACCAATTAAAAAAAAAAATTACAAATATTGGCATCACAGTTAAAGATGGTATCAATCCTTCATAACACACCCATAAAATTCTTAGTAAAAATGTCCTCTGAGGTCAGGTGTGGTGGTGCACACCTGTTATCCCAGCACTCAGGAAGCTGAGGCAGAAGGATCACTTCAAGTTCACGGCCAACCTGGGCTACAAAATGAGTTTAAACCAGCCTGAACTATACAGCAAGATCTTGTCTCAAAAAACAAAACAAGCAAACAAACAAATAACCTCTGAGACCCAGCTCTATAATTAGTATATTCATGGCAACCACATTTCTCCTTTTTCTCTGGTAACTGATTTAATGAATAATGTAACACTTTATTGCCTGGGCTTTTTTAAAGCATGAACTCAAAATTAAAATAAACCAAGAATTTAGCTCAACGGTGTAAGTGCCTGCCTGGCAAGCACCAGGTCATGAGTTCGATCCCCGATACCAAAGTAAAAAATTAAAAAATTAAAACTAAAAATAAGACTTGTTATTTCAATACAAGCAATTTCTGTGCTTCTGTTTTAATGAGCACTAGATCTCGGGGATGATTTGACCAATGCTGACATCTCAGAATCCTGAGTGAGGAAGGGGCTATGTGACTCAGTAACACCTCACTGGGTAGGGTTCCCAGGCCTTCTACAATCATCCTGAATGGCAAACTGGTCTTTGTTTTGTTTCTGTGGTACTGAGGACTCAACTCGGGGCCTTCACACTGTGTTACATCCCCAGCTTTTTCAGAGACAAGGCCTCACATAGTCTCTAAGTTGCCCAGGCTGGGTATAAACTTGTGAAACTCTTGGTTCAGCCTCCCAGGGTGCTAGGATTACAGGGGTGTACTGCCTCACTTGGCTGAAAAAAAATTTTTAGTGCATTTTGTGTGGTAAATATGAATAATACATTTACAAAATCCTAGTAAACTTGTATGTTTGTAAAAAGTTCCCCCATTCATTTATGTTCCTATTTCCTTTCCCTTCTTAGCACAATATTGGGAGTGCTATGGTTTGTGTCTGGATGTCCCCCCAAGGCCTCATGCAGTCATGAAGGCAGGCTTGTAGAGTTAGTGAATGACTCATGGTCCAATGTTGTGATTATGGGTGAGTGCTACACCCAAGTGGGTATGGCCTACATACAATACAAGGGACAGAGTCCTCTTTCCACACACCTCTCTTTTTGGCTCTGGGTGTTTTTGCTGTCTTCCACTGCCAGCAACTGTTGCCCTCTGCCATGCCACTCTGCCTTGCGGTCAGTTGAATGTGGACTGAAACCTCCACGAACTGTGAGCTAAATAAACGTTTCCTTCCTTAATTTTAGGCATCAGATATTTTGTCTTAGCAATGAGAGAAAAGTAACCAAGACAAGGAGTTAGAAACAAACTTATAAAGAGTAAAACAAAGTCAACCATGCACTTAGAGGTAGAGGAAGGAGGACTGCAAGTCTCAGTCCAGTCTGGGTCACTTAAAGAATTAGTGAGATCCTGTCTCAAAATTTAAAATAAGTAAATAAATAAATAAATAAGTAAATAAATAAATAAATAAATGGCACCTCAGGGCAAATGGTTAACCCCCAGTGAGAGGGTTTGGAGGAGGTGACTGAAGTTGACTGCTATAGAAAAACTTAACACAAAAGGACTGTCTGGCAGCATTAATGGCAAAATTAAGTTTGCAGTGGACATTCACATTCACACCCTGTCTTCATTCCCCCACATACTTTCATGGATTCCCATTTCCTTCAACAGAAGCCCAAGTTTGTTTCCTCACACTTGCATCTAAGTATGTTATCTAGGATCAGTCAAAATTTGAGGATCAGAAGCTAAGGCAAGGAAACCCATCAGAGGACGCAGCTCTTCCACTCACCACTGAGGCCTGGTGGTGGAGGGCTGGTAGAGGCCTTTTGTACCTGCCAAAAGCAACTGCACAGCACACAGCATGAGGCCAACCATAGAATGTGGTGACATCTCCACTGTGAAGGTTCTGAACCTTGTTACTAGCTGCCTCTTTCTTCAGCGCTCTTTATAAGAGTGTGAGGTACTTAGCAACTCAATAAAATGGACGTACCTAGAGACCGTATGTTAGTGAAGTGAAGTGGACACACAAGCTTAAATATTGCAAGGTTTCTCTTACATGACAAAACCAAAGCATAAATAAAGAGCAAAATAAGAGAGACTACGAAGTTGGGAAAAACCTTTTCCAAATGGGAGGGGATTGTTATGGCTTGTGTCTAGATGTCTCCCCAAAGTTTCAAAAGGTCATGGGCGGGGCTTTCCACAGGTGGCCAGATCTGGAGTATATGATGCTGAGATCAAGGATGTGTGACTACTAACTTAGTCCACAGATTGGTTTGGTATAGTTCTGGGTAGGATTAAGAGTGCCTCAGCCTGGGTGTGTGCCTGGATACGATATAAGGGACAGAAAGAGGGCTGCCGCCATCACTTGCTGCTTCTTTACTATTTTGTTGTCTTCTGCCACCATGAACTGTTTCTCCTCTATGATGTCTCTCTGCCATACCTCTCTGCCTTGGAGCCAGCCATCTATGAACTTAAACCTCTACAAACTGTGAGCCAAAGCAAATCTTTCCTCCTTTAACTTCAGATGTCAGGGCTGGGGATTTAGCTCAACGGCATAAGCGCCTGCCTTGCAAGCATGCAGTCATGAGTTCAATCTCTGGTACCAATAAATAGAAATGACTTCAGATGTCAGGTATTTTGTCACAGCAACTAACACAGGGATGAAAAAGAATTAAGATGTCATATATAAAACTTCATGTTCCAATTTCACACAAGGAATGTGATTACTATGTATGGCAAATATATTTTTTTAAAAAATTGAAATAAATAGTCTGCTTAAGATAGCCAAAAAGGGGAACTTAGGGCGCCAAGCAAACCAGTAAGCAGCCTTCCGCCCTGGTAAGTGACTGTGGTCTGGCAAGCCGTGGCCACCCCAGAGCGGGGAAACAAGAAGCAAGAGCATTTCCTGAGATCCGCGCCATGTTGGAACTTAGGGCACCGAGCTAACCAGTAAGCAGCCTGCTGCTTACCGGGGCGCGAGCTTAGAATCAAACATACCACATCTCCCCCCTTCCCCCATTAACAATTGGGATCCAGGGATCTGGGTATCTCTTAGTAGATGACCATATTTGGTACAGCAAGTCGGGGGAGTTTCCTTCTACTATCTCTGAAGGCAGATATTTTTATCGCCGTTTTGCTTTGTCCTGATTAACGGTGTTGCTCTATTCAATACTCTGTGTTGATGTGTTCTATAATGT
>PVJX010010144.1:0-58193 GCA_004027295.1 Dolichotis patagonum
GTGCTGGAAAAATTGGCTGTCCATATGCAGAAGACTAAAACTAGACCCATGTCTATCACCATACACTAAACTAAAATCTAAATGGATCAAAGATCTAAATATTAAAACAGAAACACTAAAACTGCTGGAAGACAAAGTAGGTAAAAACCTCAAAGATATAGGGGTAGGAAGAAAATTCATGAACAAGAACCAAAGTACATGGGAAATACTTCCCAGAATCAATAACTGGGACCACATCTTATTAAAGAGTTTCTGCATGTCAAAAGAGGTTTCCAGCAGAGTGAAAAGAAAAGCCACAAATTGAGAAAAAATCTTCATGGACAGTTCCTCAGACAAAGGACTTCTCTCTAGAACTTATAAAGTATTAAAAAAAATCAGACCCTCGAAATTCAAAGACCCAATCCAAAAATGGGCATCTGAAATGAATACACAGTTCTCAGATGAAGAAATACGAATGGCAAATAAATACATGAAGAAATGTTCATCATTAGTCATGAGAGAAATGCAAATTAAAACCACACTGAGATTCCATCTCACTCCAGAAAGAATGGCCAGGATAGAAAAGACTACCAACAACAAGTGTTGGAGAGACTCTGGGGAAAAAGGAACTCTTCTACACTGTTGGTGGGAGTGTAGACTGGTGCAACCACTGTGGAGGTCAGTCTGGAGATTCCTCTAAAAGTTGGGTTTCGAAGTCCCATTTGACTCAACTATCCCACTTCTGGATATGTTCCCAGAAGAACTGAAAACATCATACCACAGTGGTATATGTTCACCCATGTTTATAGCAGCACAATTTGTAATAGCCAGATCCTGGAAACAACCTAAGTGCCCATCAACTGAGGAATGGATAAAAAAGTGCATTTTTATACAATGGAGTACTACTGAGCTATAAAGAATGATCACATTGAGATATTTATAAATAAATGGACATGACTTGAGACCATTCTCTTAAGCGAAATAAACCTAACTCACAAGTGTAAATACTGTATAGTCTCCCTAGTATGGGAGTTGATAAGAGTATATAAGATTTTATGGTAAGCATGTGTCCCCATCTCATAGCTTTGAAGCCTTTCAATGTTTTCAATCATCAGTTGGAATGGTTTTATTCTGTTTTGTTTGACTATATCATGTGTGATGATATGAACAGCTGTTTTGAAGAAAACAAAACATTATGACTGCTATGGCTGATTTAATATCATCCTTATTAGAAGTCCTACCATGCTTCTATTCTTCTACTACCATTCATTCTATCACATTGTGTCTTATTGGGATTTGAATATGTGTGATAGTTTAAAGAAAAATTTTCTATCGAAAATGAGATATTATAGTACCCATTGATCATTTTTTGTTATTCGGTTTAGAAAGCCCTGTAATTCTTTCACTCTTTGAATGGCTTTATACTATTTTGTTATGTTTGATATTATTGTATTTGAAACTATGCTCAACTACAGCAGAGTAAGAGATATTGTGATAGCTACTGTTGATGTCCGGTTGTCTTAATGTAAAGTACTGTGTTTCCTATGTTGTTCTGTTCTGATCTGTTCTGTACTGCCCTCTTTTGTTTTATTCTCTTTAAAATAAAATTTAAAAAAAACATGAAAAATAAATTAAACTACAAAAAATTAGAAAATGACATGACACAGAATTAAAATGCAACCCAGACAACCAGCCTACCAAGGACAAGTCAAGTGGAAAAATAAAATAAAGGAAATCAGAAGTCAGCCACCTGAATTTTCTGAAATTGTAGTGGCAGAATTTAAAAAAAAAATCCAGATGAATTAGCCTATAGGTAAAATAAGATCAGAAATAACCTCTCAGGGAAAACAAAGAGATGACAAAGTGAAGATCCTACTCAGTGAATCTAGAGTAGACAGATTAAAAAGTAGAGGAGCATAGGAAAATGATAGAAACAATGAATTCTAACACAGGAAAGAAATAGAATCCATGAAAGAGATTGAAACATATCCATGAGATTAAAAATTCCATTGAAAGTATATGCAACAATTGAACCAACATGAGAATAGAATATCAGATCTAGAAGACAAAATTGCAGTCTGTATTCATAAGAAGAAAGATTGCTTAAAAATATAAAGAGGTCTATGAAAAGTCAATTCAACAGTCTCAGTATGATGCAAAGAACAACAGCATAAAATTTATTGAAATCAGTGAAAGAGTAGGAGACAGTGAAAATGAAATCTGTTCACAAAATTAACAGGAGACAGTGAGAAAAAAACCAAACCAAAAGAAACCCTGTTCATAGAAGTAATAGGAGAAAGTTTTTCAGGCATGGAAAAAGAATTTAACACACATTCATAGAACATATAGGACTCTAACTAGCCATAACTAAAATCAATCCCCACCAAGGCATATAATAATTAAGGTTAAAATTCAGCATAAAAGCAGAATATTAAAAACCGTTAGAGAAAAGATCACCCATAAAGGAAAACCCATCAGAATCACAGTAGATTTCTCAATACAAACTCACAATCAAGGAGAACTTGGACTGAAGTATATTAAACACCAAAAGAAAATAACCTCCAGACCAGATTGATGTGGCCCACAAAATAATCTTTCAAAATCAATTGAGAAATAAGACATTTTCATAACAAAGAACAGCTGAATACATTTATGACCTCCAAACAACAAGGACAAAATATTTGGAAGGGTATTTTAGAAATATCACAAAAACCACAATCCCAAGAACATCAATAGAAAAAATCCACCAGGCAAGAAAAACAATTAAACAGAAGGGAAAGACAAGGAACCAGCAACAGAAAAATAATGTGACAAAAATAAGCCAACCCATAGGAGTTTAACCATCAATTTAAATGGTCTCAATTCACCAGTCAAAAAAATTGAACAGGTAGAATTGATCAAGAAACAAGATTCAACAAACACACTTAACTCACACAACAACATTTAACTCAAAAAGAAATTCATGGTCTGAAAGTCAACAGATGGAAAACTTCATGTGATAGGAACCCAGAAAAAACAGAGGTAGCTATTCTATTTGCAGAGAAAATAAACTTCAAGCCAAGACTGACCAAAGAGACTAAGAAAGTTGCTACATACTTGTTAAGGGAAAATTCCAAGAGAACGAGATAACAGTCATAAATACATATTCACCAAATACTGGTGCAGCCAGCCAAATAAAACAAATATTAATGAACATAAACAATTAAATAAATACTAGCACTGTTGTAATGGGAAATCTTTTTTTTCCCCCCTTTGGTACTGAGGATTGAACTCATGACCTCACACTTAGCAGTCAAGCACTTGAACTGCTGAGCTAAATCCCCAGCCCATAATGGGGAATCTTAACACCCCATTGTCACAAATAAACAGATCAAGTGGACAAAAAATCAATAGACATATCAGAACTGAACCAAACTTATGAACAAATGGACTTAGTAGATGTCTACAGAGTGTTCTATCCCACAATATCAGAATACACATTCTTCTCAGCTATACAAGGGACATTCTCCAAAATGTGACTCATACTGGCTCATAGAACATGCTTAAGAAAATGCAAGGACATTGAAACTATCCCAAGCATATTGGCTGGTGATGGTGCAATAAAATTGGAAATCAAAGGCAAAAGAAATCACGAAATCCTGGAAATTAAATAGCACTCTCCTGAACAATGAATGGGTCACAGATGAAATGAAAAAAGAAATTATTATCTACAAGAAAATGATAATGCCAATATACATACTGAAAACTATGGAATGCAGTGAAATCCATCCTATGAGGAAAATTTATAGCAGTGAACTCTCATGTCTGGAAAACAGAGTGAACACAAATAAACAGTCTAATGTTTAACTTCAAGCTGCCAGATAAAAGAGCAAGCCCAAACATTTTATGAAGGAGGAAATTATAAAGATCAGAGCAAAAGCAATGACTCTCAGACTAAGAAAACAATACAAAGAATCAATGAATATGATTCATTTTTTTTGGAAGATTAAATAATATTGATACATGCTTAACCAAACTATTCAAAAAAGAAAAGACATGCAATTAGAAATAAAAAGGGTGAAATCACAATGAATTCTAAGAAATACAGAAGACCATCAATACCTACATTGAGAACCTTCATTCTAATGAGATAGAAAACAGAAGAAATGGACAAGTTTCTAGATACACATGAATTACCAAATCTGAATCAAGAAGATACGAAAATTTGAAATAACCAATATCAGTCAATAAAATTGAAATTGTAAGTAAATATTAAAAAACAAAGGAAAGCCCAGATTCTGATGGATTCACTACTGACTTCTATAAGAAATTTAGAGATTTAATGTCAATATTCCTCAAATCTTTAATAAAATTTTAAGGCAAGCAACAGTCCCAAAAATCATTCCTGGAAGGAAATATTAGCCTGATTCAAAGTCAGAGAAGGATCCCACTAAAAAGGAGAACAATAGACCAATCTTCCTAAATAACATATATGCAAAATTAACATATATGTAATAAAATACTAGGGAACATAATATAGAAAATCATCAAGAAGATTACACACTGTGAGCAACTAGGATTCATTCCAGTGATATAGGGATGATTCAACATATGTGGATCAATACATGTACTACACTATATCAACAGAGCCCGTGTTAGAAATCATATAATCATCTCAATAGATGCAGAAAAATCTTTTGGCAAAGTTCAACACCCATTCATGATAAAAGCGCTACAGAAAATCTGAGTAGACAGTTTTTCTCTCATTTGATACGAGCCATCTATGGCAAACAATAGGCAACATCATACTACATGGTCAAAAACTGAAAGCTTTCACAGTAAAATCAGGAACAAGGCAAGGATGCGCAGACAAAGATCACTCTCTTACTCAATATAGTTCTAAAAAAATTAGTCCAAGAAATTAGATAAGGGAAAGAAATAAGGAAAGAAAAAGAAGTTAAATTATTATTTGTAGATGACATGATACTCTACACAGATCTTCTGTAAGAGATGAAAGAGGATATTAGAAAATGAAAAGATCTCTCTTGCTCTTGGGTAGGAAAAGCCAACACTGTGAAAATGGCTATACTTTCATGATTGTCATACAAATATGATGTAATCCCAATCCAAATACTATTAGCATAACTCACACAGTTAGAGGAAACATTCCTGAAATTCATTTAGAACCAAAAGGGACTTAGAATAGCAAAGACAATTCTGGGCAATAGAGGCAAGGCAGGGGGCATCACAATCCCTGAGTTCATACTACAGAACTACTGTGATAAAAGCAACATGGTGCTAGTAAAAGCAACAACAAAAACAAAAACAATAAAACAGACCTCTGGCTCAGTGGAATAGGTTAGAAGTTGCAGAAACAACTACAAACACACTTACCTTTGACAAGTCTGCCAAACATTCACTGGAAGAAAGACAGCCTTTTAAATAAATGGTGCTGGAAAAACTGGCTTTCTCCATACTGAAGACTAACCCTAGATGCATGTCTATCACCATGCACTAAATTAAAATCAAAATGGATCAAAGATCTAAATATTAATACAGAAACACTAAATCTGCTCTAAGAGAGAATAGGTAACACTCTTGGACACATAGGTGAAAGCAAAGACTTCATGAAGACCCCAATCACATGGGAAATATTATAAAGAATCAATAACTGGATTGCAACTTAGAAAAAAAAAAGATTTGCAAAGCTAAAGAAATCACCAATAAAGTCAAGAGATAAGCCACAGGATGGGACCAAAATTTTACCAGTGGTTCCTCAGACAAAGAACAAATATATAGAATACATAAAGTACTGAAAAAAATGAGACCTCCCCCAAGCTTAAAGACCCAATCCAAAAATGAGCATCTGAGATGAATACACATTTGTCAGATGAAGAAATGCAGAAGGAAAATAAATATATGAAAAATGTTGAACATCACTGGTCATTTGAGAGATGCAAATTAAAACACTGAGATTCCATCTCTCTCCAGAAAGAATGGCTGTTATCAATACATCAACCAATAATGGATTTAGGGTTTTTGAAGAAAAATGAATGCACAGCGAGACCATAAGGCTGAGTAATATAAATCAGACACAGAAGGTTAATTATCGCATGGTTTCTCTCACACGACAGACTCAAAATATAGTTTAAGGAGCAAGATAAAAGATGAGCGCTACGAATCAGGAAAGTAGACTGTGGAGCTGTAGCCGGGCGTCTGAGAAAGGCAGAAAGCAGAACAGCGCAGGAGGGGAGGGTCACTAAACACGGGTAAGATGTGTTATATAATCGCACCAACTCACCAAGATGAACGTAATCACTATGCATTACAAATACACGCCAACAAAGATGAAAAATGGGGAAACCACTGAGGACTAGATGCGTAGTTTCATTTGGGAAGCCACTGTCCTTAGCTGTTCACTCGGAAGGTCTAGGAGCACGAGTGCAGAGCTGTCCTGCTCCTTTGCTGTGAGATAGACTCCGGGGTCCCAGTGAGGTGCTGTTTAAACAGAGAACTGAGCGTGGAGACTGGCCCAGATTACAGCAGCTGAGGGGAGGAGGACAGCTGGTGCCTGGCACAGGTGACTTGTTCTGGAGAGAACAAAGGCGCAGCATTCATGGAAAGACTGCTCAGACCACGCTCTGAGTCTAACACATCATACACATTGAATGAAACACGCGCAGCTGAGGAGGAGGTTTACGAACCCTCATTCCACCTGACAGATGCACAAACTGACACTGAGAGCTAATAATCTCCTTTAAGTCACACGGCTAGGAATTTGCAGTCTTTGGATAGACTCATCGAGAATTTCTCAGCCACTGCCCTATACTGCTTCTCCAATAAAGAACCAAAGACTTTTCAGTACTGTGAGCTACAGGAAACCGTATTAATAGTAATAATGGAAAGTTTTGACTCTCACCAAACAAAATATACTTTTAAAATTATATATATATATATATATATATATATATATATATATATATATATAGTTTATTCTATATTTTAAATAGTTTTTCATTATAAAATATAAATTATAAAAATGTGGGGGAAGAGCTGGGGATTTAGCTCAGCAGTATAAGCACCTGTTTTTCAAGCCTGCAGGAGAGAGTTTGATCTCCGATACCAATAGATAAATAAATAAAATGAAAATAAAAATGATATAAATAAATAAAATGAAAATAAAAATGAGGGGGAACTTGCTCTCCTCTTTGGGATTATATATTCCGTGAGGAAATTCCTGTCCTCTCAGGTATGCAAAGACTTATTTTTCACTATCTTGTACACTCAAGATCATAAATATTCTTGAATTCATCTTTGTACCACCAAAGTATGTATCTAGGCTTTATATCTAGGGATGGTATCGTTGTTTCACATTTAGCCCTATGTTTAACGATTAGGAGAACTGCCAAATCATTCTCTACAGTGACTGTGTTTTTTTTCACAAAGAATGAAGCTTTCAGTTTCCCTATAATTATATGAAAACAATATTTTCTACTTTTAAAATTTTACTTATCCTAAAATAACCTTTGCTTATCCCAGTAAAGTATGAAGTAAGTATGAAATCTTTACTTATCCTAGTAAGTATACGTCATTGTGGGGTTCAGTTTGCATTTCCCTAATGACTATACCAAGCATCTTTCCATGAGTTTCTTAACCATCTTTATATTCACTTTAGAGAGATAGCTATTCAAATATTGCCTACATCTTAAAACAAGATTATTTGTCTTTCTTTCTGTTGTTGAGTCATATGAATATTTTACATATTCTGAACAATGGATTCTTCTTATAAAATATATAATTTACAAATTTTTCACCATTCTGCTTCATAACATAATATCATTTGATGTAAGATCATTTTTACTTTTGATGAGATACATTTTATCAATGTTTTCTTTTGTTGTTTTTACTTTTGGTGTCATATTTAAAGAATGATTACCAAATCTAAAATCATGAAGATTTGTGTGCATTTCCTTCTACAAGTTTTAGACTTTTAAGATTTTAGGTCTCTGATCTGAGTTAATTTTTGTACAAAGTATGAGAAAAGGTTCTACATTAATCTCTTTATATGTCAAATTTTCCAAAATCTTTTAGTAAAAAGACTGTAAAATTCTCTCTTGATGATCTTGGCACCCTTGTTGAAAATCTACCAGCCATTGGAATAGGTATTTATTTCTGTCTTCCCCCCTTTTTCCCACTGGCTTTATGTACATCTTAGGGTCAGTAGAATTAGTTTAACTTTTCTGTCTTTTTTGTTTGTTTATTTTGAGGTTGCATTTCACTATGTGATCCAGGCTGGTCTCAAATTCAAGATTCTCCTGCCTTAACCTCCCAAGTGCTGGGATTACAGGTGCATACTGGTGCTCTTGGATGGAATGTTTTTGTTCCTGCATTTTTGATGCATGTTTTGTGATTAGTGTGGATCTGTGACTTTTTAAAGACTGTTTTGATTATTCAAGATAATTTGTACTTCCATATGTATTTTAGGACCAGTTTTCCATGTCTTCAAAAAAGGCAGTTGGAACTTTGGTAGAGATTGCACTGAATTTGTACAAAAATCTGTAGCACATGCTATTTTAACAACATTAGATAATCCAGTATATAATCACTGGATATTGTTCAATTTATTTGACTTCTTACTTACTTTAAACAGTTTTATATATTTTTCCATACATGAGCATATGTTTTCAGCTTGTTTCCTAAGCTTTTTATTCTTTCTCATCATACTGTAAAATGGAATTTTCTTAACTTTTCCCCCAGATTGTCATCACTAGTGTTAGAAGTAGAAGTGTTTTTGTGTATTGAAACATTATCTTGTAACTCTGAAGACCTCATTTATTAACACAAATAGTTGTGTTTCTATGTGCAGGCATGCATAATATTCAGGGTTTTCATGACATCTGTCAGAGAAAATTTGACTTTTTCCTTTCTTATCTGGAAGCCTTTTGTTCTTCTATCAAACCTACTTGTCTAAACTTCTGTGTAATGTCAAATAGTATTTGTAAAATGCTTGTCTTGTCTTGTCCTGAGGGAAAACTTGTCAATTTTTCACTTTGAAGTATGATGTTAATTATGATTTTGAAAGTAGATGTTTGTTGCCATGCTGAAGAAACTTCTTCTATTCCTCATTTGTTGAACCTTTTAACTGTGAAAAAGTATTGCATTAGGCTTTTTTTATACTATTGTACTGATCTATGACCATTGCTTTCTGCTCTTCAGTGTAGTGCATATTATACTGCATAAGATTTATAAGTCTAACCAATCTTGTATTCTTGGGGTAAACCTCATTTGTTGGTCACATATAATTCCTTTAAATGTACTACTAGACTCATCTTGCAAATAATTGTTGAAGTGTATGTGTGTTTATTTATTCATTTATTTATTTTGCACCTGCTGTTATTAGAGATATTGGTCAGTAGTTTTCGTGACATATATTTGTCTCCTTTGGGGGTAAGAGTAACATTGGCCTTTTAAAAAATTATTTATTTATTTGGTATCAGGGATCAAACTAATGACCTAGCACTTGCCAGGCAGATGCTTACTCCACTGAGCTAAATCCCCTGCCAACACTGACCTCTTAATGGGATTCAGATTTTTGTTCTAGCTTTACTATTTAATAGTTTACTATTCAACAGATTTACTATTTAATAGGTTTTTGAAGAAGGAATAGCTATTTGATAATTTAGTACTTTAAATTCTTCATTCTGTATTAATAATTAATCAAATTCCCATGATATTTGAATGAGACTATGTGTGTCTTGCAATCTTTAAGTTATAGACTTTGCATCACACTATAGGACTGGTGTTGGTGATCACAGTAAAGCAACAAATGACAAGGAGTAGAAAGAGCTGTCCCTGACTTTGCTTTTTACACTTCATAGTTCCCCACCACAGCAAAGGTATACTTAGTTACAACCATTATATTTGGGTTAAAAATAGTGATCACATGATTGTATTCTACTCTTTCCCCCCACATATATATCGCATACAGTATAAGCACCTGATATAAATATGGTAATAGGTATATTTGATCTTCACAGAACCATAATGAAGCATCTGATATAAATATTAACTATTTGGTCTTCACAGAACCATAATGAAGACACCACTCCTTACCAATCCTCCTTTTCCAAGTGACAGTGGTAACTGATGTTCAAACGACTCACCCAGGGTTATAAACTTAGAATTTTCAAAGAACCAGTTATGTCTGTGACACAGTAATATTCTCAAGATTCATCAGTTTTTGCTCACATCTAGGAATTACTCTCATGTTCATGTAGATAAGATCGACCAAACTTGATTCACATATTATTTAATGACTATATGCTTGTCTTAAAATACCTAGAGACTTAAGTAAAAATGAAATAAGAATAAATTGACCTATTTACCCACCTTGCAAATTAGCTTCTTTAAAGCACTTTTTAATACTTGAATGAATTAACTGTTTGAGGAAGTCTTACCGTCACTCTCACGCACTTCTACCTTGAGTAACAATTGGGCCTTGGGAAATCAGACAAGCGATTCTAAAATAAAATACCAGGTGCATAACACATTTAATACTAATGGCTGACTACCTTTGCTGAGAAACAAAAGCAAAACATTATCTGTTTATTAAATTGTGAGCAACTACATGAATTGGATTCTGTTTAGACATCCGTGGCTACTTTCTGTGCTTACACAAAGCATTATATAAATACAAATTTACCAATGGAAAAGTGGGTGTGAATTCATTAATTGATTGTGATATTTGATCCTCAATATAATGATTTGAGATCAGGGTTTGAAATTAGGTAGACATAAATTCAGAAAAATCAGAGGAAATCTATTATAATTTGGCCATAAAACCATAGATGTATTTAATAGATTTAAACATATAATGTTAGATTATGCTTTGTATAACTGTAAACAATTTCATTAGGATTTACATAAGAATTACACTGAATCTGTAATGTCTAATCCATGAACTTGAATACTTTTTCATTTATGAATGTTTTTTAAAAAATTTCTTAACTGTTTTATAGTTTTTAGTGTACAGTACAAGTTTTTCATGTCCCTGACTGTTTATTCTTAAGTATTTAATTATTTTTGATTTTATTGTAAATGATATTATTTTTAGTTTAATTGTTGTACACAGACACAACTGGGTTTTGTTTTTTGTTTTTGTACTCTGCAAGTTTAATGAATGTCTTTCTTAATTCTAAACATTTTGGGGAGAGTTTTCAGGGTTTTCTATATACAAGAAAAAATTAACATGTGCTATGCATATGTCCCAAACCACCTACAATAAATGAATTCACTCTGTAGCAGAAACATATGTTAATAGAAAATCAATTAAAAAAATAATTAGAACCTCAAGAAAATAAGATTTTGCCATCTGCAAACAAGGTACCTTTATTTTCTTTCTTTCAAATTTTGATATTCCATTTGTCTTTTTTGCCTAATTTCTCTGTCCAAGACTTCAAATACTCTGTTGAACATAAACGGCCAGATTGGGCAAATTGATTTGTCCTTGTTATTAAAGAACAGCTCCACTCCTCACCTTTGAGTATGACATGAGGCGGGGGATTGCAACAGGTGTCTTTTGTGTTGAGGTAAGTTTGTCTACACTTTACCTGTTGAGAGTTTTTATTGTGGGAGATAAAGATTGTTTTTACAAGTGCTTTGTATAAATCTGTTAAATAATCATGTAATTTTTATCTTTTGTCCTGTTAATACTGACTATCACACTGACTTTGACAAGTTGAACCATCCTTGTATTGTACTCTAGGTATGAATTCTACTTATCCTTGGTTGTAGGTCTTTTAACATGCCCCTGAATTCTTAAGCAGAATAGTATAGGGACACTGGTTCTGGAAAATACATTGTCATCAGATGTAGTTATAACAGTGATAGTAAAAGTAAACTTTTATTTTTCCACTATCTTTTGCTCTAAACTGATATTTTGACTTTATATACATTGTATATATTATCTATATTGCTAATTATTTCAGTTTCTTTCCAATAAGGTATTAAGCATTTACTCAAGACTCAGTATTTTTGACTTGGCAATATCAGTTTTGCTGCAAATCTGTATTGTCAAAGTTAATCTTTGCAAGGATTTTTCAGTATAGTAATGCAAATTTTATAATATGCAATATGGCATTTTTGCTATCATATGAACAAGTTATTAGGTTGAAATTATGCTGGTACACTTTTTTCAGATTCTTTTGTACTCAAAATATACATATCAGTTTCTTTTATTTTCAAAATAAATATTTAACACATGCGGTTTTCATACAAGTCTTATAATTATTCACTATTATTCAACCATTTATTTTGTTACTAATTGTTGCATGTCTACTATGGACCAAACAATTCTATAGGGAACAATGTTTGCAAAGTCTGTACAACTAATGCTATATATTGTTCCATTTGAAATTTAGGCTGGAAAAACAAATATATTAAGAAAAATAAAATTAAGATACCAACTGAAACAATAGATGGGAAACAAAATGTGTATAAAAGAGGGAATAATGAAAACAATGTTCCTATCAGTGGCTGTTCTGTGGAGGACATAATTTATGTGATGAACTAAAATTTATGTGTGATGTTTTGTTTTAAGTAAATCAGGAGGGAGAGCTATGAGATATTTCATAGTTGCCCCCCCCAAAGGAAAAGTTGAAGAAAAGAAAGAAGGAAGGAAAAGAATGAGTAGCATGCTGGGAATGTAGCTCAAGGGTACAGTGTTCGCCTAGTCAAGGACTGAGGCTTGATCTAAGAATAGAGAGACAGAGAGACAGAGAAGGCAAGAAAAGAGAGAGAGAGAGACAGAGAGAGAGGGAAGAAAGAACTGAAAGAACACAAAAAAGAGCCATTAGTAAGGTGTGCTATGGCATTGGAAGGAAAAGGGGTTTGCAAGGCTGGCCAAAGCCATTCTGAGATGACTTTATATGCAACAACACAGAGCCACCACATGCAGAAGTTCTGGATTGCAACATCATAAGAAAGGGGGTTTTGCTTGCTTCTTCATGGTGGTAAGAGGTAGCTGATTTTAAAGCAGAAAATGAAACACATGGAGGAAGTATGTTAAAGAAGACAGGCCAGGGTTCTTCCCCAGTGGTCCAAATATGTCAGCATACAGGAACAAAAGCACATCAGCTCTACAGGGATGTGAAGTCCTCCATGAGAAGAATGAAAAGGGTACCAAAGTAGGCCAGTAGTTTTCTTTGTGGAAACAGTCAAAAAGGAAGCAAAGGCAGCTTGGAAATGTAGAACACCGGTAAATTTAATTCCATCTGTTTTCCTTTGTGGAAGAGTAGCATAAATGTTACCAGACAAAGATAAATGGTAAGACGATAGTCACAGGTAAGCCTGGTCCGACGAGAGGGTCCTGAGGTTTCTGATGCCTGCGAGCCGACTTCGATGCCGAGCTTCCGATTCCCGGAAACTGATGGAGAAAGGTATTGAGCCAAAGACCTGCAGACAACCTATATTTGAAAACTACGTGGAAGAAGACGATTGAGCAAATGGCATTGAGAAAGAGCTGAGGAGGGGAACAGGAAGCAGAGGTGTTATAAACTAATTTTATGGTTACGAACTAATTTTTATAAGGGAATTGAAAAGAAATGTGTGGTAATAAATGTCTGTTGTGAGTCAGTTTTCCCAGAGTGGTGCATGACTAATATGTGAGCTCAAAGCCATTGGGAAGGACCTGAGAATTGCCCAAAACCAACACAAAAGCCAAATGTAAGTGAAATGCTAGGAACAAGTGATTTGGCACCGTGTGAGACTGAGCTTTAATTCAGGTCTCTAAATAGCTGATGTGAGGCTGGTGAGCTAGAAGAGCCCACTCCAGGCACCCGAGTCCCTGTGGTGCCCATCATGCAGGGCACGTGGTCCTGGACACGGGCCTACGTCCCTGAAGAGTGTGGGGCTCGCTGTCCAAGAGGAAATGGATTCGGTGGAGGTCATTGCTTTACTCCTTGTGAATTACTGTGTAGATTAAATGAGATGCTAAAGGACAAGCATTTAGAACATTTACACAGAACACAAGTTTAAATAAATGTTAGCTATTATTATAAACAAAACAATGCTTTTTTATCTTGGCTATGATCCTGTAAGGTTATATCAGTGACACCTACAGATCCAAATGAGACAAATCTGAAATGAAACAGAAAGCACTGTCCAAGCAAACCAGTGACTTTCTGTTCTGGGGAACAGAAAAAAAGTAACAGAGACATTTGGGATAAAAGTTTCAAAAGCAGCACTCAAATAGTGGGTTTATAGGATGTGTTGTATTGAAATAAACACAGAAGGAGAAAAGTAATTTATTTTCATCTTCAGACAAAATATAGAAGAAAACACTGTAAATAAAGATAATATTGTTTCTAAATAAAAATTCTCAAACATACTGCAAAAAGTCAGATTTGGAAGACTGTACCAGGCATTCAGAATAATATTTAGTAATGTGATAATTGATAAATACTGGAAACTGCCTTTTATTAACTTAAAGTTATCTAAAAATTTGTGAAATATCATGTTTTGTCCAGTAGTTTAACAGAATCTCTGATTATCTATAAATGCTCATTTTTACAGATAATATTCACATATAATGCAAGGGTCAGTTTATATGTATGTATGTATGCATGTATGTATCTATCTCTCTATCATCTATATCTACCCACTAAATCTTCTATGCATTAATTTTTATAGAGATTAACACTAGATTCTGAAGTGTTAGGGGTATACAGTAGCAATATGTACATTTTGAGCTATTGTCTCTCCAAGATGCTGTCCTTTCTGTTGGCCACTTTTGATGCACATGAATTGATAGGGGCTTTCCTGAATAGAAATCATGGCTATGACTCAGAGTTAGTCTGGGGATATGTACAGCTGGGCAAGGATGCATCACTGTTAAACCCTGCTGTGTTCGCTTTAGCTCAGCCCACTTACTTCATTTAAAAAAATGCTCCATCAGACGTTTGGAAATGTACGCTAAAAAAACAATCAAAAGAACAATTTTATATGAACTACCTACCTATACTTATATTTTAATGTTTAAAAATGCTTAGCATATTTGTATCCAAGAAAATTAACTTGCTAACAACCCATCTTTTAGGAAGTTATTAGGTAGGTTAAAAGGAAAATGCTATTGTTTGTGTTTAGGACTCTTAATGAATTCTCTTTATTTAATTACTTAAGTGAAGATAAATCTCAATATTTTATTGACTTTTTGTACTCTTTTGGCAACTATTACATCTTGATTTTATTATTTAATTAATCACATTGGACATTTCTGTTCTTTCTTTTGACAGTTTTAGTGTGAAAAGTTTCATGAATATAATTTTGTTCTTTCCATTTCTTGATTTTCTTAAGGTTCTGTAAGTTATGAAGAATATTTCCTACATGAATTTTACCTGGGCTTTGGTACTTTTTCTTAGGACGTATTTCATACTTCGTGTTCTGACTGAATGTGTCTATACAAATTAATAGTCACCATTACTAATTTATTTGTTTTTAAAAATTTTCTGCCAAAGTGTATTATTAGGCTTTCTTGTGATTACTTGTTCTCTTGTTTCTCTGGGTACTGATGTTATAAAACCCTGATCATCCAACAGCTAGGTTCAAGAAATGATAAGCGCTCTATAAATAACATTTCAGAAAGCTGTTCTTCAAACTAGTAAAAGCATCATATTTATTTACACACGTGTTTTTTTAAGTTACTCTAACAACTGTATTTCAAATTGGTTAATTTTATGTCTTCTAGGTTTCAAGAAAAGACTCCTTTTTGTAAGAAAATGATTTTCAGATTCTACCTACTTTATCGGTGTTACCAGGAAGTATGAGTTCATGTAGTTTAGAATGTTGCTTTGTTTTTCTTTGACCAATCTAAAGAAACCACACAGTTTTTTGCTGCAAATCAAATCAGGTTGAGTGATTATGCATAATAACACCTGGCATTTGTAGAGTATCTTGCTTTTAAGTTTGTGCTTTCATTGCACATTTTCTCCTTTTATCTCATCACCATTACATGGAGAAAACAGGGCAGGCATTGCTTTCACTGGGAAGTGAAGTTGAGACTTTAAAGATCTGGAATCTGTCCACTCTTTCAAGGAGCATCACACAAGTAGTCAGATGAGTCGCAAAGTTTACTCTTCATCAACATAGGGTTTCCTGAGTGTTCCATCTTCATTTCACAGAGTGATCTGCCCCTTAAACCGCAGGAAACAGAAAACTTGTAAAAAACCCTGCCTCTATCCAGGTGTGTTGGAGGGAGGAGGATCAGTGTCTCCTGCAAGTCTGTATCGAGGATCTGCACTGAGAAGACCCAAAGTTCAGGGGTGGAAGCTGGAAAGTCTGCACCAGTGGGATGAAGGATCTGTGCCAGCAGGCGGAGGGATCTGCACTGGAGCCAGGAAGCAACTCTCCAGATAAGGACCAGAGCTCCCACAAAGAGCACCACAGCCATCCTCAGTGACAGCAAGGTCCCCGGCTCTGAGAACAATGAGAACAGCTGAGTTCACATCAGGAAAACCAGTGTGACAAACACCTCCAGGAGGATAAGCAGCTCGCCACTGGTGCTGCTTTTATGCTGTTGACAGCAGTTCCCAGCTAGGCTGTCCACACCCACAACCAAACTGATTCAGTTCAACTGGGTGTGACAAGTTGAACATTATTCAATCCACCACATTTTATTTATTTAAGCAGGTTATTCATACATTTGACCAAATCAGTTTAACAGTTGAAATTACAAGATCTCACAGAATTCCAGCATTTCATGTAAAGGAACTTGCTACAGGAAAATACACAGACTATACCTTCCTTAAGATAGAAGTCTCTTGGTGATGTGGAATATCTTTGTAATTGTACTTGAGGGCACAAGGGAAATTTTCATGGGTGAGTTCCCAAGGGTTGAGGAACACACATGTATAAGACATTAGCAGCAACAGCAGGCAGGATGGAGCAGAGCAGAGCAGGGCACAAGAACAAGAACCAGAGCAAGAGCCACCTGCGTCGTCATTGTGCAGTTCTTATACAGGTTGTTATTTCATGTTTACATTCTTACATAGTGTCCTAAGCAGCGGGTGAGTGTTTAACTGTGCTAAGTCATGGTTACATAACTGTCCTACTGTGCACCTGCACTGGACAAACAAGACCGTATCCTCGGCCCGCAGATGACCCTGAGCTTGGCAACCTGAGTGGTTCCCCACAATAGCCAGTCTCTCAAAACAAAGAACAGATGTTTCATCTTTTCACAGTGAGTGAAAACTTAATTTCCTTGTCTTTCTTCTTAGCAACACAACTTTTTCATTAACCCTAAAGTAGATGTAGAAAAAAGTCTAAAAATGAGTGTTCTGAGTCCGACAGTATATTCTAAGTTTCTGGTACCTGCATCAAGGAAAGAAGAACTCAGAGACAAAAGAAAAAAAACAGTTTGCAATGTTTGAAATTCACAGCAGTAGTAAAGGAAGAGCAGAAGTTGCTCTGCTCACTTTTCTAAGGGAACTCTACCCCTCATGTGTCATAAAATCTGTCTTTCATTTTCTTTATGTCTACCCGACAAATTTCTGATAACAGCAAGGTGTTTTGCTTTGGCTCCTTACAGTTCAGAGAATGCTTCAAAAAATGTGCGACGTTGGTTTCTTATAATTTCCCAGTAAGGTAGGTGTTACCATTTATGCTGTTTCACAGTTAACCGGTCCGAGACACACAAGGAAACAGATCAAAGCATTTTGACTCTGTGGCTCAAAGTATGGAGTCTCTTTGATTACAGAGACACAAAATTACTCAGGTATTTTACTGAACAATGCAGAGCAATAATGCTTTTCTCATTGTCCCATACTTCTAATTACAAAAACATCGCAGCTCTATGGTCTGAAGTATCACAGTAGGTTACCGGAGTTCTTAGTGTCTTACTCTTAGGGAATTAATTAATTAATAACAGTCCTGCTGCTGTGTTTATTTCTTCTCTGTGTTTTACCTTTGAGGCCATTGTTTCTGCTTTTGATCCACCTGAAAGCTTGGTCTCTGAGCAGGATTGGTCAGTAATCTCTGGGTACACCAGCCGGCATTTTTGGGGTATAAGGAAGAGGGAGCTGACTGTCTTTCAGGCTGTGGACACTGTAAGTGTGGCCGGCACGCAGTTCTTTTTCGGATTTACCGTAAGGGACATTTTATTCCTATGCACTTAGGTGCTGTTTCTACATGGAAATTAATTTCAGGGAATCACTCCTCAAACATATTTAGTGCTCATTTATAAGCCTGTGCTTTTTAGTCACCCGAGGTCACGGTGCCAGAAGGCTTCCAGCACTTACCACGTCTAATTCTTTTCCCTTTCTAGACTCTAAGAAGGATAAGGTTTCCCACGTGTGAACCCTTCTGGATGGTGGTTTTGTGAGCAGGAATGAGGAAGCCTTTAGCTGCTAACCAGACCCTTCTGCACTCTCTTCCCATCCCGCAGCTGCTGAGGACGCTTTAACAGGCAGACGCTGGTCTGGAAGACAGAGATACTTTGGCTGGGTCCTTGCGTGATGTGGGTCAGACCACAGCCTGTCATGGCCTAGCACGCTGGAGCAAGAAGGAGCTTTGCCAACATCAGGCACTGAGATCTGAGTGCTGTTTTCTTACTTCTCATTCTAACTAAAAATTCTATGGCTGCTGTCCAAAGGGCACTGAAACCGGATTCCAAAGATCTGGATAACATCCAACTTAACTGGCTTCCTCCACGGAGGAAGAAAGTGTTGTGGGTCCTGTAGACAGACACCCGGGGTCTGGGTGAATGTGGGCGCAGAGTCGACCTGACGGCCATGTCCACCACCTCTGGGTCGCTAAGCTTGGGAGTTTTTATGCCTTTTTTCTTAACTGTGAAGAGATACAATAAGAGCAAATAACATAGAGTTGTTTAGAACATTAAGAAGATAATGCACACAAAGTTTTTAGAGAAAGGACCAGAAGCAGGATGCTTCCTTACTCTTTTTCTTTTTAAGTCAAACAGCAAACAATTCCAACACAAGTGAGGAAACCGTGGACTCTAAACCCTGAGGGAGACAAAGGAGGTTAGCAAGTTTCATGCACACATTTAAGTGATACTAGATGAGTAAAGATGATATTACATGATTTGTGACATTGTCCCGATTTCGTGACAATCTGTAAAACTATAAGACTCTGGGCCTACGTTTATAGGGTTTTCTGTTTGTTTGGTTTGGCTTTGGTTCTTCATGGAGGCCCTATTTGAAGACATTGTGCTTTATGTCTGAAACATAATTGAACCCTTCAGAAAACTCATTATTTCTGGCAACACTGCAATATACGATGGAAAACTACCCCTCCTCACTTCAAACACATCCATCTTCCCCACCACCTCCTAGCAGCTCCCGAAGTCCTCTTTTGTGGGTGCCATTCTTTGTACTGTCAGTGCTGTCTCAGTGTCCTGAGTCAATTCAAAACATCTACGTTTTTTGGTCATTTTGGCTTTGGGGACACACCAGGAGCTAGTTGCTGCTGCAGTGAGTGCATGGGACAGGGACCCATGGCACTGTTTCCACCAGTGCCTGCCTGCTGGCACTGACAGCAGCATTCACCATGTCTTTGACAGCACCTTGAATAGGCAAGAAAAAGCACCTCAGAACTGCATGAGCAACGGGGCGAGTGTGCCTCCACTAAGGGAGATTAATGCGATGTGTCTCTCACTGTAATTTTAAAAATATTAAACATCCATCATCTGTTCAAACAGCAGCTTTGTGTCTTCCCAGGCACTCAAGCATAAGGCTTGGTGTCTTTTCCAACCCTCTGCATCTCTCTCTTCCAAAACCAGTCAGGGTCCAGAACTGGTCAAATATCTTCACAGCAGCTTTTTCTACTCCCGTTCCATGGCCACTTCACAAATCTCTCATCTCCCCACAGTCTCACTGCTCTGGTCTTTTCTTTTCTACTAGTGAAGCTCACCTTGATCTTGCCAGGGCAGGTAAGAATAGATTGGTTTTTGTTCTTCCTGCCAATGATACTGACTTCAGAAAAGACACCTGCACTTTCATGTTCATTGCAGAATTATTCATAAAAGACGAGATGTGGAAATAGTGTTTCCTGAGGGATGAATAAAGGAAGTGTAAGACACAAACACACACACACACACACACACACACACAAGCACGCACCAGGGAGTCTTATTTGGCTACCAAAGAGAAAATGCTGTCATTTAGAGCAACACGTGTGAACCTGAGGAACATCATGCTAAGAGAGATGAGCCGGGCACAGGAAGACACACACCGTAAAATTTCGTTTATATTTGGAAGGCAAAAATGTGAACTGATGATATAGAAGGGAACAGACTGATGATGGCAGAGTCTATGGCGGAGAGCAATGCATGGGCAGGAGAAATAAGGATCAAAGGGTAGAAACTTTCAATTACAGGATAAACCACTTCCCAGGATGTGATGTACCACACAGTGACCATGATTAATTCTGTATTCCACATCTGAGACTTGCTGAGAGAACAAACCATGTTTTCTCATCTCTTTGTATGCACACAAGTGTGATTCCATGAGGTTAGAGATGTGTTAACTTGATTGTGGTAATCATTTCACATGTATACATCCACCAAATCACCGCATTAAATACTTCAAGTGTTTACAACTTGTCAGTAATACCTCAGTATATTTAGAAAAATAAAAATTAACAAAGCAAATAAAAAACATAAACTACCACATCAACATCCCACTGGCATTTAATTGAAAACATACCACACTTACTCACATCAAAATTCACGTAAAAACCATAGCTAAGTTTTGCTTTAAAAAACTTGATACCAAATGTTACAGTGAATTAAATTAAAAATGTAACAACACATGTATTTCAATTGAGAAAGTGAAGTAAATCCATTCATATAGCTTATGTTTCCTGAGCTAAAACACATATGGAGTAAATTTTCATAGAAAAGTTACTATGAGACTCAGGAAATGGAATTTTTGTGTATGTATTGCAACCTCACTTCCTTTTTAAGGGTAGTTTATTTTACATGATCAAAGCATAAAAACAAGTGATATTACTAACAGCAATGTGTCTTTACATCCTTGGTTCAGTGTGCAGGCCAGGGATTCAGCTCCTGTTAGTAAGGAAAGGAAGGTGATTGGATACAGACAGCACTGTGAGCCCCAGGGTGACCAGCTGTCTGCTGCAGACACGGACATTTTTAAAAGCTAATTGAGGTAAAATCAGGCAAATTTCTTCAGTTAAACGGACTATGGACTATTTTTTGTAGACTCGTACTTTCTCCAAGTGGAAAGCATATATGCTCTAGTATAGTATATCTTTAACAAAACTATGCAGAAGTGAACTGATGAAGTAATTAGAACTAGACAGCTGTACACATCACAAAAAGAAAAAAAAAGATCAGTCTTCTCACCCTAAAAATGTCATCTATCATGAAATATCATGAATAGCCATGTTTTAAAAAATGTGATTAATTGGATTTGCTATCCTTTTGGTGGAAAAATGAAGTGTGATTTGAAATTCTTGTGTAAGAAGTGGAGAAGTCAAAGAAATAAGTAAGAAACATTATCTTTTCTTGAGAAGTTTGGATTTTTATTATGGCAAATCCATTTGTCAAGTGATTACAAACCCATTAACTAAGTTTGAATTTTCCTTATTTGCTAAATAGTGAACTTATTTGGCAATATCCATTTTACTGATGTGTTTGTGGCAAAGGATAAAACCAAGAATTGTTTTCAAAGAAGAAAAATAAGTATTTGGCTCTGCTTTCACCACTAATATTATTAAATTATTTAAAAAGAAATACTTAAAATAACAAAATGTCAGTATTATTTGTAATATAATAAACTATCTTTGAGTTTAAAACATAGCAAGACAGACACAAAAATGGACATTTCTTCCTTCTTTTTTAGAAGCTACACTGGTAGATATGCATACTAATATTAAAAAGGATGTTATCCAAGAATTCGAATCAAATGTATTTCCTGAATTTGAAACCATTCTAAAGTAATGAGAGAAAGCTTTGAAATGGATATCATGTTTTCACTTTGCATATTGCTATTTCTAACTCGATGTCCACGCTTTGTGAATTTTATAAGCACGTGTGTGTGTGTGTGTGTGTGTGTCTTCTCACACATGAATGAGTCTACATACATATATAGAAAGCAAGTGGGAAGAATGTGTTGCCAGCTGCAATTTTGTGTGTGAGATGCATGAAAAGAAGGACTGAACAGAGGAGCAAAGCCAGGAGGTGCCAAGCTTGAGAGGAAAAAAATGTTACTCTAGAAATCAGCACTACCATTGAAAGTACTGCTGTTAATTTGAGTTTATATTGAAAATGCATACATTACTGCTGTCAATAATTGGGTCTGGATGGTTAGCCTATCAAGCTGCGGTTACTACTGCTCTGTGACACTCAGCATTTCAAGATGCTTAACCTGCAATTGTCACACATGTTAGCTTTCAAAGGACTGTCTGAGGAAAATGTTGCCTAGGTAAACAAAACATGCGCTCGCTCGTTTCCCCTCCAAAGAGTGATTCGTGAAAATCAAAGCACTAGCACTCCCAGACACCTTGTTTCTCTCTCTTCACGGTCCCTGGGATGCGCATGATGGGAAAGGGATGGAGGGGTCACTCTGCAGCAGGGCTCCACTGTCCCCCTCCATTGCCCTTCATGATGTCCCTCCTTCTCTCAGACATGACAGCTGACTCCGGGCTGACCTTCATCCCACTGGGCGAGGCTGTCCTCAAAGGACGGCTCTTATGTTACGTCTCCCGCTACGTTTAATTTTAATGTGCTCTGTGCTTTCGGTTTCTCTGCACCTGAGATAATCGTGGACTATCGACGCTGCTGTCCTACTCCAGGAACGGCAGTCAGTGTGTTCATGTCCCCTCCCTTGGGCCCGCACACACATGGAGAAAATCAGCAGCTGCATTCTTGCCCTCTAGTTCAGACATCTGACTCTCTCTCTCGCCACTACACCGGTGACCCAAGGCTGAAACCTACCGGGCACCGCTTATTTACCCATCCTCATTTAACGTCTGCGCATTTTAATAAAGGAGTTCTGGAGACGCACGATTTCAGTTAAATTTATTTTTATTATGAGCACATGCTATTAAATTAACAAATTATACAGACATAATTAATAAACTATTACAGACACCATCTTGACAGTCATTAAATTTTATATTATCTTTACTTAGAAAACACTATGAAAGGAAGATGCTATATAGTGTTTTATTAAGGAAACATCTACATTTGTATAAAATTGTCCATAAATACGTATGCCTTTTTATATTTTGAATCTACAGAAAATCTTGCTGAGGATATGGATTTGAAGTATTGTTCTTTCTTTTATTCTCCCAAGATATGTAATTTTATAATATTTAACTCTCACGCTTGCCACATATTTTGTAATTGTATTTTCAGGCCTCACTGGTTACTGGGCGCAAGGCAGCCTGACTCGGCTTCAGTACACTGTGCAGTGTTCACACAGTACATCCATGAAACAATTAATAAGAACAAATTGCTGACAAAGGAAATACTTAATTCATAACAAGCACCCCTGTTATTCTACATATAGGATTAATTCTCTGCCTGTGCTGCCAAGATATTTAAATTTTCTTATCTCAAAGAAATTTTAGACAAGCCAAATATATATTTTCCCCCTAACATATGCCTGTTTTTGCCTACTGAAACATACAATTAACTGATGTTAGTATTATATTCATAGTGAGTAAATTTCACATTGCAGATAGGCTAAAAGCTAAAAATCTCAATAAAAAAATCATTACGTACATATTATAAACAAAAATAGTAAAAAGTGAAACATCACTCAGTCTATCATTTAATGCGTGAATTCTTTGATGAATTGCAGAAAATGTGGCATGCTACTAGGCACATCTGAAGTCATTACTTAAGACTTGTTGATTGGTGCTAGTTTATGTTGTCAAACTAAACTCTTACTGAACCATCAAAGCTACTCAAAACTTAGAATCTTAATCTGCATTTTGACACTTACCTAGCACCACTTCTCTCCAGTTGCTCCTTCAGTGAACGGAATTTGTTAAATCCTGATGCCTGTAATTCATGAATCTCAAGGACATTCCTTTGGTACATGAAGATTTGCCTGTATCAGAAATACTGTCTGGGAGAAGCAATTGACTGAAGTCCTAAAAGTGCTGTAGTCACAAGTCACTAAGTCACTTCTGAGCAGACTGTGCATTGGTGTCAGGGCAGGCTAGTAGAGGAGAGAAAGGCCTGGGGCGTGAGGAGCCATTGGGTCCCCACAGATGAGGCGACGGAAACTAGCTCTGCGCTCCAGGGATAAGATGCCATGTTGGGGTAACATTTTAGACACTGGTGTTGGGTTGCCATGGGAGGAGGGGTGGGAAATGAAGGTTCACAGCTCTCTGCCTAGTGCACAGTGGTGAAAGTCACCCATGAGGAGCGCTAGGAGAGACTGCACACTGACAGCAAGGATCTCACATGGCATGTTGTTCACCCTGACCCTATGCTGCCTGTGAGAAATCAGTGAGGACATAGGCAAGAGCCACTAGCCAGAGTAAATTTCCACCGGAGATGAGAACCTGGGAGCCATGGTTATCAGTCTGTGACTGAGAGGAACAAGGAGGACAATCCTGCCAGATAAGGTAAGAGACTAACAGACACCCGAACCAGCTGACACCTGGAACGTGCTTCCAAACCCATGAGCTTCCCAGATGGAGATAGAGTTGTGTGAAACTCCCCAAGGGTGTTTCATGGAGTTGGTGTTGTTAAAAATACAAATAAGACTGGGTCTTTGAATTTTGAGGGTCTGATTTTTTTTTAAATTCTTTGTAAGTTTTAGACAGATGCCCTTTGTCTGAGGGACAGTCCATTAAGATTTTTTCCCAATTTGTGGGTTTTCTTTTTACTCTGCTGGAAGTCTCTTTTGACATGAAGAAACTCTTTAATAAGATGTGGTTCCAGTTATTGATTCTGGGAAGTATTTCCCGTGTGATTTGATTCTTGTTCATGAATTCTCTATCTACCCCAGTATCTTCTAGATTTTTACGTACTTTGTCTTCCAACAGATTTAGTGTTTGTGTTTTAATATTTAGATCTTTGGTCGATTTAGATTTTAGTTTAGTACATGGTGATAAGCATGGGTCTAGTTTTAGTCTTCTGCATATGGATAGCCAATTTTTCCAGCACCATTTGTACAAAAATGGGCATCTGAAATGAACACACAGTTCTCAGATGAAGACATACGAATAGAAAATGAATACATGAACAAATGTTCATCATCATTAGTCATTAGAGAAATGCAAATTAAAACCACACTGAGATTCCATCTCACCCCAGAAAGAATGGCCAAGATAGAAAACATTACCAACAACAAGTGTTGGAGAGGCTGTGGGGAAAAAGGAAGTCTTCTGCACTGTTGGTGGGAGTGTAGACTGGTGCAACCACTGTGGAGGTCAGTCTGGAGATTCCTCTAAAAGCTGGGTTTGGAAGTCCCATTTGACCCAGCTATTCCACTTCTAGGCATATTCCCAGAAGATCTGAAAACATCATACCACAGTGATATATGTGTACCCATGTTTATAGCAGCACAATTTGTAATAGCCAGGTCTTGGAAACAACCTAAGTGCCCATCAAAAAAGTTGTGGTATTTTTATACAATGGAGCACTACTCAGCTATAAAGAATGATCACATTGAGATATTTATAAATAAATGGACACAACTTAAGATCGTACTCATAAGTGAAATAAAACAAACTCACATGTGTAAATACTGTATGATCTCCCTAGTATGAGAGTTGGTAAGAGTATATAAGGTTTTATGGCAATCATGATTTCCCATTTCATTGCTTTGAAGCCTTTAAATGTTTTCATTCATCAATCGGCACGGTTTTATTCTGTTTTATTTGATTTTATTACGCATGATGGTATGAACAGCTGTTCTGAAGAAAACAAAACATTATGGCAGCCGTTGCTGATTTACTATTGTCTTGCTTTGAAGTCCTACCATGCTTCTACTTTGCTATTACCATCGGTTCTATCATGTTGTGTCTTATTGGGATTTTAACATATGTGGTAGTATAAACAAACATTTTTATTGAAAATGAGATATTATAGTAGCCATTGATCATTCTCTGTTATTCTGTTCAGAATGTCCTATAATTCTTTTACTCTCTTGAATGCTTTTATACTATTTTGTTATGTTTGATATTATTGTATTTTGAATCTATGCTCAACTATAGCAGAGAAAGAGACATTATGGTAGCTACTGTTAATTTCTGGTTGTCTTATTGTAAAGCGTTATGTTGCTTATGTTGTTCTGTTGTGATCTGCTTTGTTCTGCCCTCTTTTGTTTTATTTTCTTTAAAATAAAAAAATAAAAAAAATACAAATAAGAAATGAATACAGAAACGTATGTCAATAGGAAGGTGAAAGGGTTAAAATCAAAGCATACTGGCTCCCGGGGCAGTGGGCTTGACAGGCTGAGCACCGTCTTGGGGCAGGTCACACAGCTGCAGAAACTTGGCTGAGGAGATGGAGGCTCACGTTTGCACGGATATGAGACTCCGGACTAGCACGAAACCACTGGCAAATCACTGGCCGTTGATTTGCCCACACTGGATGCTGTGGCGAGAGAAAAAACATAGTGGAAATCTTAAGGAAATGAGATACCCTGTCGGCAGGACATGGAGAACGAAAAAGAAGCAACTGGCATGATTTGTGTGTTTCTAGTTTTGATAACTAAGCAGATGAGAGAGACATCTATGGCTCCTTCTCACAAGTTTCAATCATACCAACTCTCACGTTTTCCCCAACTCACTAAGATCATACTTTCATGTATTCACTTGATTAACCATTTCTAATGTTTCCGGATCCATGTTTGATGTTGGGTCGGCCTTCCTCAAGGAAGGCTCAGTGTCCTTGACTTGCTCTGTCAGTGCTGCCTTTGTGGAAGTTGACACATTGAGTGAGGAGCTTCCACTTTGGCTGTTGACTCTGAGCAGACACTTGGGTAAACGAGGGGGTGTAATTCACCAGTTTCTCATGAATGAGAACACTTAGTCCAAGGTAAATGCTGAGAAGAAATATTTACAAATCATCAGGACAGTCAAAAGTAGAAAAGCGATATATTGTACAATTAGCAGAACCAAAGCAGTGAGCCAAAGCAGCTACTATTAGACAGATGCTAAGCTCTAGGCCAAGAAAGAGCTGCCAATATAAAAAGAAGCACGAAAGTCAGAATTGTTGAAAAAGCCAGGAGAAGCAAGAAGTCTAGGAACAAGAGGTCTAAAGTATTAGATGCAAAAAAGCAGCGTTGGATCTGGAAGCGAGATGCCATGATTTTGTTCTGTTTCTATCTTTGTGCTCCTGCATTTCTAGTGACACAAAAATAGAATTCTACTGTGCTGAGGTGTCACAAGCCTCATGATACCCTGCTCCCCCAGCTGATTGCAACCTGAAAAAAGTATGAAAAAACTACAAAAACCCCCCAACCGTCTGAGAACTCTGAAAAAATAGATTAAAAACAGGAAAATATGCAGGGGATCAAAACCGGGAGCAGCACTGTCAAAAGTGTGAGTTTCCATTTTCTGTGCCTCGGAGGGTTTATCCCAAGGGCAGGTGCTGGTCACGGAGTGTCACAAAGGGTGGCAGCTATGGCTGCCACCAAAACTTCATCTTCCACACAGGAACCAGGAAACAGAGGTCCCATAAGTAGACAAATTGGGAAGATTGGGTCTGATTGATTGAACTGCTCTATCACTAAGGGGAATTACTGGAGATTCTGGACACCCATTTTTAATCCTGTCTTCACTGCGGGCAGTCTGTTTGAGCCGTCTTCTTTAAATATTTATCTCGTTCTAGGAAAACATAGCAATCCTGACACCTTCCTGCTGAACTGGTCAGAGCTGTGATAAACACCATACAGAGCAGGGCGCTACAGGCTGTTTCAAAAGATCACAAATGTGCACTTAATTAGGACTCAGATTTATGTTTCTGTTGGTTCATTATGTTTGACATTTTTATAATATGTGTTCATATTCCAGACTTTATCTGAACAGTGTGGAAGTTCAGATAATTATCATGCTTCCCTCAGTACACTTAATGAAATTATAATTTGGTCATCGGACATCATCTCATAAATGTAACTGATCCCATAAATTTACCTGATTGTATCACTTCTTTACAGGTAACTACAGATAGAGGCCCCTGCTTTTGTCTGTCAGATGTTTTGTTTAAACCACAGTCTCCAATAAGCAAGGACAACACGTTTAGCAATGATGGAAATCTGCTCACTGTGATCTGTGAGTGCTTCAGGCTTTCTTTTTTCCACATAATTGTGGTTTTCAGAGGTTTGTGAACCAACTTAATCACTTGGAACTTACGTCGTTAGGCTGTTCGCACGTCTCAGTATTATTATGAATTTGAGTAGTGGTCTATGAATTAGAGCCACTAGAATAAGAGTTTGATATTTTTCTCTTTACAGTATTATTCAGAATGATTACAGTTTTTGATAAAATCACTTGGAAGGAGATGTCCAGTGTGACTACAAATATTATTATAATCGTTTTAAATCACTTAATTCTTGTTCTTTCAAGAACACATATTTTCAACCACACTCTTGTTTCTTCCTCTTCCCTCTTTTATCTTCTCTGCCCTCCTCTTCATTTTTCCTTCACCTTTTCACTTCCCATATTCTCCTTAAAGTATTTTAATTTCTTGGGCCAGGGATGTAGCTCAGCAGCACAAGCGCCTCTCTGGTGAGCACGTGGTCATGAGTTTGATCCCCAGTACCAAAAAAGAAAAGAAGTATTTTAATTTCTTAATTTTCATTTCTGTGTGTGCATAAGTTTGCACCCACACCCATGGGCACACTAAGTAGGTCCTCTACTACTGAGCTGCATCCCCCTGGGTCCCTGACCTATTTAGAATCAGAAAATGAAACTAAGCAAATATACACACAATAAAATGCTTTCAAGATTATGGAAATTCAAAGTTAAATTCATAACACTTTTTATTAAAAGCATGATATACATCTTATATAATTCACATTAATGAGTTGAGATTATCTGTTTTTCTGGGCATTGCATATAAAGAAATCTGCATTCAAACCACAGATTCTAGAGAAAGAAATTCTCTCAAATTTTAGGTGGGACACTTTTTCTCTTTGGAATTGGCTAATTTCTATTATGATGATGACATTGTATATATGTATACAGGTAGTTACCAGCTACAATGACAATGGAACTTAAAATTGAATTTGCAAATTCAAAAACAGAGGCTTTGATGGAAGATTAGAACTAAAAAGCAGTGGAAGGCAGCCCTGATGGAGAGTAACCTGTCAGTGGTTCCTAAGAGCAAGAGCAGTAAGAATGGAAACAGCGAAGAGATAGGGGAGGGCGTAGTCCACACCCTGTGAGCCAAGGAGGACGGAGACAAGGACATACACTCACCTTCGGCAAGTACCAGGGTGTGCACAAGGGCCCAGAGCATCTGAAATCACATGCCACTTTCAAAGACAAATTCGGTTTTAAGACTTTGGTGTATACGAGGCATTTTGAAGCTCCGTAGATGTGAACAGACAGCTCGACATGTTACACTCGAACATACAGAAACAATTAAAAAAGCCTAACAAAGAAGCATAGAAACTAAAAATATGAATTATAAATTTAAACATAAATTTAGAATAATATTTTGAATCCATATGTTTTATGTTCTCTTGATAATATCTTCCAGTATTACCATTTTTAGATTAAGCAGTAGCTATTGTCTACAAATCTATTAAACTCTATGTGGGAACCACATTGCCATGTTGATTTCTTCTGATTTAATTTAGCAGAGACTACTAACTAATGATAATAACCATTTAGGACACTCCAGCCAGCATTTCACCCACTACTCCTGCTGGCATCACTGCTACTCGTGCCCACAATTTAACCTTAGCAACACTGCACCTGCCGCTGAGGGTTAGAATAATTCATTAAATTATTCAGTTTCATATGACTACATAGAAATGGTGGGATGTCATCTTGATCTGTCTGATTAGTCTTTAAGTGCAAAGTCCCTATTTCATTTTAGGAATTGAAAATAAGGAGTGGTGAAAATCAGAGTTGACAGTGGCAGTTCCTTCCTGTATTCTAGGACTGGAGAAGCTGAGTCAAGAGGACTGCCATGAATTCAAGTCCAGTCTGGGCTACATCGCAAAATCAATCTTGGACTACCTAGGTATGGGAGCCAGTGATTACTGCGGAGGGAAAATGCACCAGTGTTGCCAAGATGAGTAAGGCTAAGTTCTGGTGGTGGAAAGGAGGACTGGACAGGATTAAGTCGGCCAGGCAGTCCTTGGAAGGCACGGAGCCTGTAGTTTGTTTTGTTTTGTTAAAACGTAAGGCAAATTTATGACCTTAGGGGGCAATAAAAAGTGATTGCCTTCAAAATAATCCCACTGCTATCACAAAGCAATTAGATTCATTCAATCATCTGTTTCAAGCCATTTTTAAAAATGTAATTACATTTAGTGTCATTTCTCATCACTATACATTTAATGATAATAATACAAACATTAACTTTGACCTCTAGTTTCCGTTTTGGTGTACGTGTTTTTAACACTTACACTTTAGGCACAACTATTTAAAATTATATTCCCAGACAAAAGTATGGGTTGATGGTTTAAGGTAGAAAATTTTAAACAGACTTGAACTACATTCAAATGCACCAGATAAAGGGGGGTAGTTAGAGAATGAAGCAGCCCAGTGGCTGTGACATTTTTCCACGGGCTCTACCATTTGCAAGCTTAAAAAGGGGGAAGCAATCACACCAGAACAAGTATATAGCTATAAAAAGTAGCAGTAAATGCCAAAGATTAAGGGCACTGCAGAGTAGATATTTAAAATGCTGCTTTCATTAAATCAAGGTTAGATGCATGTAAAACCTGTTATGCTGGGGGATGAAACTGAAGCAGGGTTCCTGGAAAACCTTTTTCTTGGAAAACTGTCCTTCATGCAGCAAGACTAATATCCAAATTAATTTTTAAATAAAGCCTGTTAAAATATGCTGCTAGGAAAAGAAAGACAACTAAGAAAGAAATAGTTCCTGATATCAAATTTGGAGGACCCCGGGGGAAAGGGAGAGCACAAACACATTCCTAGTTTGTATATGTTTGTATCTACTGGATGCCTACACGTGCCACTTTGTAAATGGTTGGAGACAGACAACACATCCACAAATTCATATGCATATGGATTATTTATGCAGTGCTGGGATTAGAGGTGCTAGGATTAAGAATGGGGAGTTGCTGGATCAGTCCATTGATTGAATTGGTGCAACCCTTATCCCAGTAGACTGGATACACTACAAGGGACAGAACAAGGCTTCTCCTCTCTTATTCACTCACTCGTTGCTTTTGCTGTTTTCCACCATCCCCAGCTGCCCCACCACCATGTTCCACTCTGTTTTGGAGCCAGCTGAGTATGGCCTGAAACCTCTACAAACTGTGAGCTAAATAAACCTTTCCTCCTTAACTTTGGAGGATGAGTATTTTGTTTCTGTAATGAGAAAAGTAACTAAGACAGACAGCTTCTAAAACCTGGTGATTATGCAATAAATATTTGACTTTTTGGTAAATAGGGCAAATACACAGTAAATGAATTAAAGTATGTACCTGGGTGTTCAGATGGCACTATTGGTTGAGAATACCTCCTTTCAGTGTAATCACCTTGTGATTGTTTTCACTGAGTCAAAGGGAATGGTTTAAACAGTGACTTGTACTATACTAAGAAAATCTTTTATAATTACTTGAGCAGTAACCTTGGGATGGTGCTCAGCTTTGATAAAGGGCTGGCAAGGGAAGATGTTAGCGAGTTTTTAAACTCAAGGTTAAAGTATTATCTATCTCCATGTGGGAAAATATTTAGCACAAAGGAGTAACAGCTATGAGTAACTGAGATTTTAATTAAGTATAAAAAGGCACCCAGCTGATGAATTCTGAAGGTTTATCCTCCACTGTTTCTACTAACAGCACAAGGTATTATATTTTTAGTCTTTTCCATCACCTGAAATGATTCCAATGAAAATAAAACTTGAGATTTAGATCTAGGATACTCTTTGTGTGGGAATACTTTTTAAATCTTTTAATTCACATATTAAAGGCAACATAATTCATAATCCAGCTTAATTGAGCTGATGTATGAATGCTCACAAGCCAATTTATTCTGTCACATATGTGTGATTGTGATCAACACTATATTTTCAAGGTAGCCGAAAAATAGTGCTTTATTCCATCCCTTGCTCACTTCTCTTCAGTGATTCATATGCTGTTTTCATTAATAAGTGAGAATATAATTTTTATCTATGCATTCATATACATCAGAATTCTAAGCATATACATATGATACCAAGGCATGTGATCATGGCTCAGTTACCTAAAGTATGCATGAAACACTGTCTGATCCTCATAGGGGGGTTAATATTAAGCTTGGAGATATGCAAACTGTTTTGCCTTTGCACTACATTGACGCTTCAGAGCAATCCTGACTAGTGCTAATTTCCACTCAAAAAATATAAGGAAGAATGTTGCTAGAAAAGTGTCTTAATTAATTACTTTTTTCATTGCTGAAACAAAATATCCAACACCCAAAGTGGGAAAGGCTTATTTGGCTCACAATTCATAGAGGTTTCAGTCAGTGATCAGCTGGCTCCTAGGCAGGGTGGCGCATGGCAGAGATGCATGACAGAAGAGAGACAGTTCATGGTGGAGGGATGGTAGCATCTGACCGCCCTTTTATCTTCTCCAGGCTACTCAGCAGGAAGCACTCACACCCTTAATCCTAATACCCTTGAGCCGAGCACTGCACCGTGAATCAATTCCAACACCACAACTCTAGGTCCAGCTACTTCTAAAACACCTCCCCTATGACCGCGTGAGGCTTTGGGGGACATCCGGACACCAACCATAACAGTAAGAGACATTGTTTCATTCTTAATCATGTGAGTGTCAGGCCCAAGGTGGCAAGCGGCAAAGCTGAACCTAAATCTCAAAAATTTGGCCCCTCAATATGAATAGTACAAATCTTGTAAAAGTTTATTTTGCAGTGCTTGAGATGGGCAGAAAACTTTCTTACAGTAACTTCAGACAATAGTTTGTCAATGCTGAAATATTTATACAGTTGATTACAAAATATGATACATTTTGGGATGAAACTTGAAACTTCAAAATCTTTCAGGGGTATCCATTTTTCTATGCAGTCCAGTGTCTCTTGATGGGAAAAGGTGAGAATCACTGCTGGCAGCATAATTCATACTGTCGTTTATCCTCCTCTTCCACCCATCCCAAGTGTGGGAGGGACGTCAAACAGGAAAGCACATTCCTCCACTTTGCAGAAACTCTAGGACTCCAGTGCCAGAGCCACACTTCAAAGATAGTGTGAAGTGCTAAATAGGATCAATAAGAGCTTATGATGATACCATTTTGTCTAAATATTACTTCCACAGAGACAGGATAAGAAACCAGTAATCTTCAATGCATTACGTTTTTTTTTACTGATATTGAAAAGCAAGAATAGATTTTTTAATACACAATCCAGAAGGTCTTTTATCCTCCTTTATATGAAAAAAATGTTTTCTTGATAAGTAAGCATTTTCCCCTGAGAAATGCTATAATTTGAAAACATAAATTCTACACTGTGGATTTATATTTCCAGACAATTAAATAGAACAAAATAAATGTATACAGAAACTCAACCTAAAATGTGGATAGCAAAACTTGTGCTGAGTTCCTGCCATGGAGCAAAAAAGGCTTGGTTCTTAGGTTATATAATAGAGGTCCTCTAAGGTTGTAAACAAAGGCCTAGTAAATTACTCAAAATGTAATATACTTTAGAACTTCAAAGAAGATATAAAAAGCATGCAAATGCTTTTGTTTTCCTTTGTTCTTGTATTCTTGAGTTGTGAAATGGGCCTCACAGATCCCCATCAGAAATTATACCCTAAATCACTGAATAAACGATAGAGCCATGGGGTCCTAAAGGAGCCTTTTTCTCCTTTGTCAGATATCATTAACTGTCCCCACAGCTTGCACGAAGCTGAAAGAAGCAGCTTCCCTGGAGCACAGCTGCTGTGGATGGTGTGTGGGTGTCCCCAAGCCTTATGCAGTCATGGGTGGAGCTTTCAGAGATGACAATGTAGAGTGTGTGGTGCTGAGATTAGTATCGTGTGGTTACTGACCAGCCCCCTGGCTGCTTTGGCACCATCCTAACCCCAGCAGCTTAGATAGAGTATAAAAGAGTCAGAGCAAGGTTGCTAAGGTCACTTGGTTGCTTTGCTACCTTCTGCCTGCCATGAGCTCTTCCAACAGATGAGGAGACAATGAGAAACCAAAATCTATGTGTCAGGAGATGTCATCAGACACCGAATTTTCCAGCGTCTTGATCTTGACCTCCACAGTCTTCAGTACTATGAGGACTTTCTTACTTCAATGGCACACAAGTTATGGTATTTGTTACAGGATCTAGGGGGACTAAAACAGCCATGGACCTTTACAGGGTGAGACCAATATTTCTCCATGATGATGGGTAGAAAGTAAGTTTTTATTACATTCATTTTGGAAATAAAGTGAATTATATACATTATAAATATTGTTCCTTAGTTCAATTTTTATCAAGATAAAGAGATCTCTTAACAAAGGGAAAGAGCAGGCAATATGGAGAATGGAATGTTGAAACATATTTAGCTCTTAAGTGAGAAAGATTCAGACAGACCACAACTTGAATCTCTATTTTCATCTGATGCCTGTGAGACCAAGTCATTGAAATTCAGAATTTTACAGTCCTCACTGAAATTATTCAGAACAGTAGCATTAACCTCCCGAAGATGCCTCGTGAATGAACATGTTCACCTATTTAACCTGTCAAACACACAGTCTGGGTGTAGATAGTGCTGGGCACCCTGGGGACCTTATGATATTAGAATTGCAGTTTCAAAAAGGAACACAAAGTGAAGTCATTCAAATATTAGAATTCATCACCTCTGTACTCAGCTGGGTTCTATATGCACAGAGTTAAAAACCTCTTATAGAGAGAACGGATTGCCTTCCATGAAGAGGAGAAGCAATTAGAACTAGTAAATGTTTTCCAGTCTCCTGCTGTGTGCCATGCACCATGCTGAACGGTGAGATATTGTGGTGTGAAAACCTGGACATGGTTCCTGCCTGTTTTAATTAATAATCTAGCAAGGGAAACAGAGACCTTTAGGAAGCAGTCACGGTCACAAGTGCTAAGAGGAATCCTGTAGTCTTGGGAGCATTGCTTCTAGAGAATCCAGCCCGACAGGCGGAGCTTTCTCAGACTGAAATGCTTATTCCACTGAAATCTTTAGTGTAAGTCAGGCCGAAGGATGGGGTGGAGGAGGAATCCGTCACACAGGAAGTGTGGGAGGGGAATGTGGCAGATTTAGGGGACCCTGCGGTCTCCTACACTGCATGGGAGACCGGAAACATAGAATCAGCAGGGCCAAGAGGGGCCTGGAGCCACGCAGAGAAGCCCTGCGGGCGGAGGTCACACTGCAAAGGCTTAGCATCACCTTCACAAGTTCGCGTATGACTTTAAGGGCAAAAGGGATCCGTCAAAGGCTTCCAATACAGGGAGGATGTATTCACATTACCTACCTCTCATTATTTTTAAGTTTCTACATTTTGTTTTACTGTGATCGTCATGGTGACTTTCTAAACTTTCCTTTCCTTAGAAAGTGAGCACAGAGAAGAAAATACGGCTGTGAAGACCTGGGATGAACATGCTGCCTGCTGTGGTGAACCACGTGGAGGTTTAATTAGTGTTTTTCCCTTTGGGATATTGCTCCTCACCTGAGTGATGTGTACAGAGGTCATTCACACTTTGTCCGTTCCCGTAGCGGGATGGCCCTGGGATTGGTAATGCACCCACAGACAGCACAGTTGTTTCTGGAGGACTGGCATGGATGCTGAGGGAAAGACTCTCACCTCTGCGGTGAACTTGACTGACAGGGCTTGTAACCCTGAGCTCCCAGGCGCCCTAGAGGCCACGTGGGAAGTGAGCTAGCACAAAGCACAGCAAGGTGGTCCCTGAAGCGGTCTTTGTGGAAACTGCAAAGCCCTGACCAGTAAGCTAAATAAGAAGTGATGATCCTTTCCACCACCGTGGTGGTAGAGAATGAACAGGCTCATCGAGAGGATAATGTACTCTGCAAAACTGAAGGAAAGAAATAATTCCGTATCTCATCCTGCAGTGCAGGTAAAATAGCTGTACACAACTAAGATTTACATTTCCACAAGAGTGTGAACTATAGGCAAGTGTGCAAAATATTCAGTTAAATTTCACCTGATAGAGAAATGCACAGGAAGATATTTCTATCAATTTATTGTATCACCCAAACTCTGGCATACATATGGTACAAAATGTAGAGCTTGAGCCTTCGTGAGCGCAGACGAGGTCGTCTGTCTTCCTTGTCACCTTGCTGCCTTTCTGCACGGCTCTACAGCCGTGCAGGGCTCAGGGGGCATAACAGAGTGCCAGTTCTGGGTTTGTCTGTGTGTACATGTTCCTGGAAGAGGCTGCTTTGTGGCTCTGGCCCCCGATGGACTTGGTAATCATTCTTTGTTGATGCGGAGATTATGAACTCAGTAGGTCCCTATAGTAACATGTCACATTCCTGACTGGTGCCAGTATTCAAGCTGTGAGGCTTTTATATGAAGCCGTGCTTAACACAAACTGATTTTAACCTTGAGTAGGACCAACATTAATGATAGCCCTGCGCTTGCTCTGCCATAGCTCACCTTCGCTGCACTCAGCACCTAAGAAATGGGCAAAATTATACTCAAGCAGCACGCCAGTTGGAAGTACAGAGATGTTCTCTTATTTTAGGGTGTGGTGCTGTGAAGCACATTACCGAAGTAGGGATTAAGTCCCCATTTCCACTCGAGTAAACCCCAGTAGAGTTTACCCAAAAGCTCGGTGCTTGGTTACCACCACGTGCTCTCTGCGCCCTTGGAGGACACGTTCCCTGAGGCTCCTGTGATGCTGACCCTTTTCTGATTCTCTTACATCACTGATACTTATTTGTCTTCAGTTTCTTTTCACCTTCTGAGTCGGTATGCCATCAGATTATATTCAGAGCTGTAAGACCTTTTTCCTACATCTGTGTTTCCCTGACTTTGTTTTGAGTCCTTTTTCCTAGAAATCAAAAGAAGTCTACACACACACACACACACACACACTCTCCTATGTATACATGTATACGTGCATGTATGTATTCGATATATGCTATCTCCAACATTTTCAAAATAAAGTAACAAGTTTCCTTTCTACATATCAGACACAGTAGTGCCTTGGCTCACAAACTTAATTTGTTCCACAGTTCTGGGGAAGGTGGCTGTTGTTGTGTCCGTAACCCAATGTGGAGTTTGCGAACAGAAGCAAAACTTTCCCAAATGTTTCTGTTTGCAAACCAAATTGTTCACAAACACAGGTGTTCTTTCACCTAAACAAAATAAGTCATAGATGAAACATTCATTTGGAATACAAAGTGAAGCAAACATTTTTGAATGTTATTTTCATAAATATGGTTAAATAAATTTCCTCATAAAAAGTAATAAATTCTGTTCAGGGAAACATCATATTCGCCTTCACATTAAATTTTTTTTAGAAAAAGAGAAAATTATGCACCTGCTATTTTCCACTCACACTGTTTTTGTAAACTAATATTTCCATTTTTCATAATTGCTTTTGTGTGATGTTAAAAATTAGTAACGTACCTACCATTCCCCAAACGTTAATCTCTAGTCTCCTACACCATTTATTTCCATCAGCATTCAAATTAGAAGCATTCCTCTAGCTGCAGACATTTCCTAGTGCAGCTTGTATTTGGCTAAGTAGAAGGAATATTAATTAGCGCCTCCTGCAGAACACTGTATGAGTCACTTTAAAGGAACCACCCCTCTCCTCCTCACGAGGACGTCACAAGCTAGCTCTGTGTTGTCACAGTTGGTGTTTGAACTCAGATGTATTTAATCCTGAACCTGCTTCACTCTCACTGTATCAGCCCTGCATTCTACTAAATGGGGAATATTCTTAGCAAGGTCACATTGCCTGTTTTCTCTTTTAAGGAAGGCATTTTGATTATGAAATGCTGGGAATATATTTTCTTGAACTTTCTGATCCCTGATCTCTAATTTTTACATTAGAAGCTTTGAGCCTAAAAGGAAGCATTTCTACCTTTGCCAAATAAATGTATTAATGAAGCCACAACAAAGAAAAAATTAAGTTTCAAAATACAGTGGACCCTGAAGATTTGAGACAAGATCTTAGTGATTAATTTTATTCCTATAGTATTGGTCTATGGAGTGAAAATCTAACCTATTGACAGCAACAATTACATTATTTTACTTTGCTTCCAACTTTTCCAAGCTATTCTTATCCCTCATCTGGCAAAAAAATTGACAAAAATCATCTAATTTGTCATTTCACACTTTACACTTTACTGGTGAGTATTTTGATGGAAATGTTTTTGAAATATTTGTTCTGTTGAGCTGGAAAGTGGGAATTGTGTCTTTTTCCATCTTCATGTAGAATCTAAGATGCCAGCTTTATTACCAGTCCGCATCAATGTTGAGGAATATGAAAATCATGCAATCTAATCTCTTTTAAAGTTCCCTTAAGGTTGAGGGTATAGCTCAGTGCTAATATGCATGTCAGCATCCTAAGGCTCTGGTTTTGTTCCCTAACACTGCAGAAAGGTGCTGATAAAATACACATTACAGAGTTTAAAATAATCAGAAAGATTATTTTCTAAAGCCCACTTCCAGAGGCAAGAATCGTGTGTTTTCTGAAGCTTAGCTCTTTCAACAGCTCATTACAGCTCTGTTTTGTTACATTAATTTCAGTCAGGAATTTCTTGACTCTTCTATAAAACATGGGTATTTTACATCTATATTTTTCTCTTTTTTTCTCCATTCATACCCCCTCCTCTGGTTGTACATTATATCATTAATATTACAAAAAAGTATGCTGTATTCTACATCAAAAATACTTATTATAAATTATTTATCCGTCAGGTGCTTCTAATTGAAGAAAAATAATGACGTTTAAAATTTTTCACTCTCAAATCATACCTGATAACAAACAGGAATACACTGAAAGTTAAAAGTCAAAAGGAAGGCAAATAGCAGCAAAATATCTTCCTTCAGTTTGCTGTTCTGCCCTGATTACTTCACGGTGTTCATAACATGGCGCAGTTACACTGTATCATTAACACCAGGGCTGTTCTGTGAGGTTTGCTTTCCTTGCTTGATCAACAAACTGCATTATAAAACCTCCATCTGACGATATTTCATTAGAAGCAATTTAGCTTCCTGTGTAGACAAAGCTGTAGATGGAACACAAGAATAGATGCTCCTCCAATTTCACTATTGCATCAGGCAGTTTATGATTTGAGGTATATGATACAGAGCATTAAAATTGCTGACTATGGCCTTGCTAAAATAGCAGGAAACAAGCGCTTTGGCAGTGCTTGATGCTTAGATCATATCTGAACCAGGGTTTGGGATTATGGTGTTTGATAATAAAGAGAGCTGAGATTTTAACAGGTAAATGCTCTGTAACTCATGTGAAAACTCATTCTTTTAAGAGGTCCCAAGGGTCAAGGCTCCTGGGAACACAGTCCTCTGGCTAGAGGCACCATGACTAATAATGCTCAGGAAGTGAGAAGGGACACTATACGGTCATGTTGGAAAAGCAGGAATCAGAGTGGACTCTCGACCTGGACAATACCACAGCAGGAATCACAGACCCTAGTAGAGTGTCTCCATTAACATCACCGAAAGTGTTCGAAGAGACGTTTACCCCTCATGCCCCATTCTTGAACACGTACATGCAAACACACAATTCCGCTGAGTTCCATTAGAGCTGTAACTTTGTTAGGATGATCTTTTAAAAACATAGGGAGTAATTAACTTCATTTTTTGCATTTGTTTGCCAATCTATGTGAATCAGAAAGATTGACTTATAAAATCAAATTAATCATATTTTTTTAAATGCCTACATCCAGAGATTTCATAACAAAACGCAAACTGCATGGGAAACACTTCAGAGAATCAACAACTGGGATCTCATATTATTGAAAAGTTTCGGCACTTCAAAAGAAATCACCAGCAGAGTGAAAAGAAAACCCACAGAATGGGAAAGAATTTTAACCAGCAACCCTTCAGAAAAAGGACTTATATCAAGAACATATAAAGAATTGAAAAACTTCAACTCCCAAAATTCAAAGATGCTCTCCAAAAATGGGCAGCTGAGATGAACACATAGTTCTCATATGAAGATATACAAACAGCAAACAAATACATGAAGAAATGTTCACCATCACTGGTCATTCGAGAAATGCAAATTAAAACAACACTGAGATTTCATCTCACACCAGAAAGAATAGCTGCCATCAAGAAATCAGCTGATAACAAATGTTGGCGAGGCTGCGGGGAAAAACGAACACTGCTCCACTGTTAGTGGGAGTGTAGACTGGTGCAACACCTATGGAAATCAGTATGGAGAATTCTCAAAAGACTAGGATTGGAAGCTCCATTCAACCCAGCTATTCCCCTCCTGGGTATTTTCCCAGAAGAACTGAAAAGTTCATATCACAGTGATATATGTGCACCTATGTTTATAGCAGCCCAATTTGTAATAGCTAATTCTTGGAAACAACCAAGATGCCCATCAACTGCAAAGAGGATGCAAAAGATGTGGTATTTTCACACAATGGAATACTACTCAGCTATTAAAAAATGATCTTGAGGCCTTTGTAGGGAAATGGAGACAACTTGAGACCATCCTCATTAGTGAAATAAATATAAATCATATTTATAAGTATCACATTGTTTCACATTGTAAAAAGAAATAAGAGCTGTAGGAGTAATAAAACCCAAAATGTGTAATTGCTACTGTAAAAAGAGAGGAAAAGAAAGTGCTCTAAAGGATATAATTGCACGTATGTTTAAGTGTGTAAGATAGATGACCATACTACTGTTTTTGTTAGATGGTTGAGCAGAACTGTTAACAGTCTCATTGTTTGAATGTCTACTTTGTATGCTTTAATTTTGTAACTTGAACAAATATTTCCAATGATGAGAGTATGTAATGTATCAAGTGGTGATTTCTTAGTGTTTTCGTTGTTGTTGTTATTGTTGTTTTGGGGTTTTTTGTCTGTTTGTTCGTTTTTGGTTCTTTTATTTTTTTTTCCCCCTTTGGAATTCTGTATTGTTGCTACCATTTTTCTGTTTTGTCTGTTTGTTTTTTTCTCTTTAAAATTAAAAATAATAAAATGCCTACATCTAGCTTGAATTTTCTTATCTTTTCATAAAATGCATCATATGGTACAAGTGTATAAATACACATTATCCTAGTATAGAGGGGTTAAAACATCAACATCAAGAGAAATAATCCAAAGAAGCAGACAAACAATAAGCAACAACAAATACACACACATGAGAGAGAATACCACAACCATACATAGGCATAACAAAAGTCTTCCAATCATGTGAATAGAATGGGAAAGGACTTAAGAACTTGTTTTTCTCCAACTCTGAGTAAGATGTAGATTTCTTCTAATGAAAGAAAGCCACTGAAGAAAAACACAACCAATAAGCTTTTTCATTCAAAAATAGGAAGACAGAATTACTTACAAGAAAAGTTGCCTGACTGTGGAACCCATGGCAGGTGGGAATGAGAGAGCACAGGATAGGAAATGGAGCTCTACAGGGCATTGCTGATTGCACTCGCAACCTTAACACTTAAATAAAATGAATTGGAGGCTATCAATTGGGTAGAGAGCCCAAAAATAAAAGGAAATTAACTCTGTGATGATAGAGCAATGTGAACCAAAAAGAGATGATTAACACATAAAATCAAAGACTTGTTGCTTGTGATCAGAAGTGTCATCATATTCACATCATCTGGCTAATCTGCTGATATATAAACTGAAATGTGGTAACAGGAAGCAAGCAGTGAACATCAAAGTAGAGAAAATGACCAAATTATTAAGAAATTGTTTCAGGACTAAATGGTCAGATGGACAAGCCACCAAGTCATAGTTCTGGGCATAATTACACAAGTATGAGGAAAAAATTGAGACTCCATACAGAATCCTCTTTATTAATTGTAAACAAACATATGTAATGTGATAAAGACATAAACATTACTACCTCATCTACCCCCCAACTTAAAGGAATAATCATTGAACAAAACAACGAAGAGACAGAAGGATGTACTTGAGTAAAAAATTTAAAGAAAGTAAAATGTAGATACCCTGAAAACAAACTGAAGAGATGAGAAAATACACAAAGCAAGCATAATTTAAAGATACAATAAAAATTAAGAAAATAAATAAAATGCAACATTAAGCAATAGGTAAGATTGAACAATAGGCACCCTAGAATCTCATATTTTTACTTGCTTATCAGATGATAGGAAATTAATTTGTTGTCTTGTCTTAAACAACCAGAATTCTATTTTCATTCATGGAATAATAACTTCTGTGGTCTAGATCTAAAATGTGTCCCAGACATCTCATTTGTTCGGGTGGTGACAGGATCCGGGAGACTCGTCCACTGACTAGCTCGGTGCCTGATGGTGCTGTAGGAGGCGGGGCGCGGCTGGAGGTGGGCGCAGGGCGTGACCCGGAAGCTGTGTTCCTGGGCTCCCCTGCTCCCTTCTCCCTAGCTTCCTGGAAGGCAAGACCCGAGCAGCCGTCTGCCATCCTGGCCTGATGCTGTTTCTGCCTGATGGCCAGGCATGGACTAAATCCTTGAGGCTCTGAGCCAAAATAAACTCCTCCTCCTTTAAACCGTGGGTGTCATTTTATCCCAGCATTGAGAAAAGACTAAGACAGCAAGGCTGTGTCTCTAAGAAAGAGAAAACGAAGGAAGACCTCCAGGCAGTCATTGACTTCCTGCTGCGTGTCTGTGTCGGTCTCACTGAGTTGAAGAGGCTGAGGTCTGTTTGCATGGGCTCTAAGGAAGCTGGGAGTTAAGGGTGCAGAACCAAATTGGAGAAAAAAAAATCAAATTTATAGGTAAAAAACACTGTGCTTCAGAAATCTGCGTGAAATTCAATGGAATCTCACAGAAGCTCACACGAAATCAGAAGGCATCTGAATCTCTCTCTGCCTGTTGAGCGGAGAGATATTGCTTGGTGCTCAGGAAATGCTTGAAAGAATCTAACTTTTCCCCAGCATACTGGCTACTCTAGACCCTCTCTGAACAAGTCTTCAAAACAAAGTACAGATGGTTTTAATGAAATGTGTTGCAGTGGTACGTGCCTATAATTCTAGCATGTTGGGAGGCTGAGGCAAGCAGCTTAGAAATTTCAAAATAAAAAATAGAAAAGCTTGGGATGTAGCACAGCATGAAGTCCTTGGCTTCAATCCCCAATACTGTTTAAAAAAAACACTAAACAGTACATGATTTAACTATGAAGCATACAAGAAAGCAACCACCTTGAAAACAAGACAACTATACTTAGAAACTCAATGGCATAGAATTTCTACTGTTCAGTATCCAATTAAAGTTAAGTATATGTCTAGAAACATGAAAGTGGGACCAATCCACATGAAAAAATTATTTAGTGAAAACAGATTCACAACTGACAGAAATGATGGAAGTGACACAAAAAGATGTTAGCACGATTACCTTAACTATAATCACACATGGAAAGGAAAATGTGGATATGGCAAGATAGATGTGGAAGATAGAACCAAAATAAACAAACAACTAGAAATTCTGAAAGTGAAAGGTGAGATAACTGAAGCAAAAATTTGCTGGGTAAGATTAAAAACAGGTACAACATTGAGGATGAAAACTCAAAGAACTTAAGAAACAATCAAATTATCCAAAATGGAATACAGAGAAAAATGATTTTAAAAACCAATAACACTGTCTGTGACATACATGATACTGCAAAATGATGTAACACACTTGTGTAATTACAGTACAAAGAGAGGTCAAATGAAAAACTAACCAGATTTCTTTCAAGCTTTGTTGAATTTATAAAGCCACAGACAAAAAGAACTTGGTGAGCCCTTGATAAAATAAAGCGTATTATCATGGATTCTAATAAAGTTCCCAGGAGCCCAAGATAATGAGACTATCTTAAAAAGAGTCACAAAAGGAAGACACACTGCATACAGACATAAGACCCCTCTGCTGAAATTACATGAGGTAGAAAACAATATAATACCATGTCTGAAGTACTGCAACAAAGGAATTATTCATGTGCACACATATAATATGTATTACCATATATAATCATTATTTTAATAGAGGTCAAATAATGTTTTGCATAAGAAAATGGTGACAAATTTGCCACCAGCAGACTAACATATGAAGAAAACTTTAACAGAATAGTCTGAGATACTTAAAATGAATCCCTTGGTAATTGTTTTTCTCTTATAACTACCTGAATGTACTTACTCAAGGTCAGACAACTTCAACATGGAAAGGCTATGTAATTTTATAAGACTGCTAGCCAGTGTGCCATCCATGTTTAACAAGAATGCAGTGGCTCTATATGCAATTTTGATTCACTGAAAGTAGTAAAATATACTTGAGAAAATTAAAACGACCTAATAAATAAATACATCATGTTTAGGAATCTAAAATTTCAAATTGTTGACAGTTCTCATCATGTCAACATAAGCCTATTGAAAGAAGCAGCTTATTTAATAGACAAACTGATTAAAATATGTTTGATAAGTATACAAATGTATTATAAAGTATATTTATATACTTTTATTTACATATAAATGTAAAAGGCTAGCCAAAACATCCTTTGAAAATAAAAATCAATTTGGAGAATTTGACCTGATTCAATATTTATTATAATGATATAGAAATAACAGCAGAAGAAAAGTCATAGAAATAGATATGAAAAGCAGTGGAAAAGAATTGTGAGTCCAGACCAAGAAAATATATGACCAATTCATTTTCAACAATCTAATTAAAGTAATTGTACATAGAACAATAATCCTCAACCAACGTCCTGCAGTAATTAAATTTCCAAGTGACAAATGCTGAAATTAAACCCTTACATCAAACTATGCACAAATATTTATTCCTCATAGTTGCAAATAAAGATCTTATATAAGAAAATATAGGACATCTTTGCAACTTTGGTGTTGGCAAAAATCTATAAAATTAAATAAACACAATGCATAAGGCTCAGTAATTTCATTCCTGAATTTTGATGTGAAGTAAATAAAATTCTATGCTCATGTACTCTGTGTACAAAAATGCTTCTAAACCTTTATTCTTAATAGCCCCAACTGGAATAGATTTCAAAAGGTAGGTAGTACCTCTAGACATTGGGATATGTTCCACAACACCAAAGCATTGATGGAGGAAAGATGACATATATGGACACAATGTCTTCATGCAGTGTAAAGGAAGCAAGATGAAAACACACTGAATGATTCCATTCCCACGAAATTGCAGAAATGAAAGATGTTATCTATAATCAAAAAAGCAGACAATTGTTTGCCTGAGAAAAGAACGGACGAGGAGGTAGGGAACTGATCGGCAAGGTGTAAGGGAAATCTTTGTTCATGAAAATAGCCCATATTTTAACTAAATTTGTTACAAGATGCTATATATTTGTTGAAACTAGCTAAACATAAAATGTGTGCATTTTATCATGTATAGCTATACATTGGTAAATGTTAGTTAAAATAAAAATAGGATTGGAAATAGCTAAACATATAAAATACATGGTTAAAAATTCAAGACAACAGTGAAGTGCAGCTCGGGAGAAATAGCACATACACGAGTGAGGTGAAGAGTTCCAACACTGCATCATCAGTAGTCTTTTTAAAAATCAGAAATGATAAAAGAGAATAATATTCCAGACATCAGGCACTGTGTGTTTTCTACATTACAGTGGAATTTGTATATTCAGACTGATACCAAATTGCGCCAAGAAAATGCAGTACAGGTGAATGCTAACTGATACATGTTCTGAATGGGTACTGGACTATCAGATATGATGGTGGTGTTTATAGTGTGCAATGGATAAAAGTTCCCCAAAATATACACCTACATTCTAATTCCTGAGGAGTATGACTTATGACCTTGGTCAAAAACACTGTCATTGCATGAAGAATTGTGAAATGAAATTATCCTGGGTCAGGGTAGCCCTGTTCCTTGTTATTGGTGCACTTAGAAGAGAAGAGAGAAATAGAAGGCTGAGTAGGGATGGCAGCAGTTTGGAGTCTTAGCTAGGAGATAAGAACTGCCAGGAAACACTGGAAGAGAAAGAAGAGCAATGAGGAAACAGATTGGAGAGATGGACGGCACTGGACGCTAGGGACACCAGCGGGAAAAGCACTGCCTGAGTACTCTCCTCTCTCGTAGTGGGGCAGGGTCAGAGGATAATGTGCTCAGTAATGACTTAAGCAAAAATGTTCACATGCTTTTGATTTATGAATAGTCACCAGGAAAGTGACTTTATAAAAGGGAAAAAATAAATAAAATATTTTTAGAGCATGTAATAAGATAAACATAAAACCAAGAGAACATGAGACACAAATTAAAAGTATCTTACATCATCTTAAAAATTAATATGTACTGTTACCCTAAATAAATAAGGTCCTATGTAAGGAATAAATCCCAATTCCTTCATAGCTGCAATCAGTGTTGGGGAATGCCTAAACTTTTCCTGCAGCATTCTTGGAGAAATAAAATAAATCTTAACACTGTAATTATGTACTTAGATAAGTTGTCATCCCATGCTGATAAATTCTTGTTTTGGGTCTTAATTCACTTAACCTCTCTTTGCTTCAATTTTCTCAGTCTTCACATCTGAAAGTATCTATCACATATAAAATTAAATTCTCCAGTATATTAGCCTCAAAATGATAGTTTGTATATCACAAACACTGGAGAAATGTTTATTACTTTGAAGCTTAAGTCAAACAGGTATGAATGTGTGTGAACTCAAGCATTTCAGAAGCTACCTATTTTCTTTGAAAAAGCTACTTCATGGTAAAATCTAACCAATAAAAAAAGGAATAAAGAAAAATAATGTGCATGATACTGAGCCTGATTGTAAGCAATCATGCAACTGTGGCTACAGAAACTAAAACAAATGCTTTAAACCTTGGTAATGCAGAATTAACCAAAATGTTGATAAATCAGAAACAAGAGACTGTCTTTCATGAAAACTGGATGATTTCCCCATGTAGAACGGTGAGAGCTAAAGATATGTCTATAAATGCTATTTATGTATTTACAGAAAAGTTAAATAGAAGAACTAAAATGGCCATGTGCATTCCAAGTGTCAGATAGAAAATAACTCAAAACATTTTTTTAAAAAATACAAGAAAATATAGGTTTAAAGGTTTTTTTTAAGGTAATAGAAAATTGAAAAGCAGAAAGCTAATATAAAATTAAGGACAACTAAAAACGCAGTCATCTGTCAAATCAAAAATGTGGATGGTACTAACTCATTAAAACAAAAATACCCATATGAGTCAAAAATGCAAAATCAAATAATACAGTACATAGGAGAAAAGCTTCTAAAATAAAGTGACTAAAAACAGAGTGTAAAGTATTGGCAAAGCAATGTCATCATTTTGAAACAATGAAATTATGGTATTATTATCAGAAAAAAGTTGTGACAGAAAGCAATAAAAGAGCAAGACTTCCATGGTATCATTTACACATGACATTAAATAACTATCATGAATATATATTCATTAACTAAAAATAGCATCAAAATGCATTAAATCTGCAAAACAAAGTAAATGAAACATGGAAACATACAGATTTAATATGATTAACAAAGTTGTTCCTATAGATGTTTACCCTCAATCTCTAATAGTAAAAAGTTGACAAAATAAAAGGCAAACGCTTCTCCAGAGAAGTCATCCAAGTCACATAATCTGATCACAGCATAACAAAAATAGAATTGAGTTACTGAAGCAGAAGGAAAATCAGCTGCCCGGGTTCAAAGCATGAACTAGACACAACTCACATTCTCTGAGTTGTGTCTAGTTAGAGACGGTGACAGCATAGAGCACATGTGCAACTGCAGAACTTTGTTAGGGCTCTAAGATCCATTAGCCTGCTAGGGCTACTGCTATTTAATGAGTGGCTCTAAAGAGCCCCCTAAAGTGCCCTGCATGCAGAGGAAGGCTTTCGGGAGGTCCCTGTGTCATGGGGTGCAGTGTATGTCTTATCGGTGGACTGACTCTCCACGAGTTACTGGCTAGCTGTGCTGGTAGCCTTTGGACTGGTAGAGGAGGTGGCTGCCGGCGGCATGACATGGTCTCTGACCTTTCCTCTCTGCTCTCAGCAGCCGCGATGTGAACATCTGTCCTCTGCCGTGCGCTCTGTCCTGATCTTGTTCCTCAGAGAAAGACAACCGCAGACAGAATCCTAAGAAGCTGGGCGGAAATGAACTGCTCCTCCTTCGATTTGGAGAGGCTGCAGTATTTTCTTCAGCGATGAGAAAGTGACCAATGATGAAAATCAAAACCAAGAGGGGCTGGGGCTGTGGGCTAGACCTGATTAGGTGGATCAAAAGCTTTTGAACCTGGTTAGTGGGAGAGAGTGGGGACAGTGTGGAGACAGGGTCTGAAGAAGTCCTAGGCTGCGGTAAACAGAGCTGATAGGTTATTCTGGCAGCTCACAGTCCAGAATTCGGTAGAATAGGGGCGGTGAAGTTCGGGCTCATGAGATTTCAGATGGAAACAATGGATTTTATTTGGCAAGTGGACTAGAGACCATATGTGTCTCATTCTGGCAAAGAAGTTGCTCTACTTTTACCTATGTCTTAAACTTTATATGAGATTTATAGATGGCAGAATAATTTGTTGAAGAAAATTTCAAGCAGCCTAATGTTTAGGCTGGTGTAGGCATACTGGGCTGCTTTTAGCTAGATCTATAGCAAGAAACAGGAGCAAAAAGCTCAGCTGAATGATTTGAAAATTTTCAGTTTTGCCAGAAAGGAAGCATGTGTAAAGTTGGGACAAAGGACAGTACGATTGCTAAAAACACTGATGCCATTTTTATAAAGGCAAGTCCTGTCTTACAGGATACTAGAAAAGATGATTTCAGAGTATCTCAGGAATTGGCTAGACCACACCCACTGTCAACTCAAGAGTAAAAGGGTAAACTGCTTTGAAAGACAATGCTTTGAGAGGAGAACCCCAGAGTTGCCTGCTTATTCAGGGTTGTGTAGGGCGCATATCACCAGGATCAGTCCCCCTGGCTTTCCAAGAGTGCCTCCCCATCCAGTCCACTGCAGCACGATGGCTGCTCCTGTAGGCAGCAGACCTCGGCATTATTCCAATGGTGAAGGCTTTTCAGGCAGGCAGAATGCAAGAGTTGTGAGGTCATAGAGGCTTCCACCAAGTTTCAAAAAATGCCTTGAGGCCAGGCAGTGTGCCCAAGAGAAGTGCGTTTGTCTGTGTGTGAGACTGTGAGAGTGAAGCCAAACATGTAGACACAAGGAAGCTGGATATGCCGGGAATCCGGAATATCCAGAGGAAAGCTACAGACAACAAGCAGAAGCAGCCCACGGGAGATGCCATGTGGGCTGTAACCACCAAGGATTAGGGACAGGGCTGCCCAAGCCTTTGAGTTCACATTTCAACACAACCTGCCCTGGGTCGTGTTTGCCTTGCTGTGTTACAGTCTTGCTTTGGTCTGATTTGGTTTCTACTTTAGTATTGTTCACTTTTAGAATGGAAATGTTTGAGCTGTGCCATCATAGCATGGAAGAATAAAACTTCTTTTTTACTTTTACAAAGGGTCATAGCTAAGAGTATGCCTTGAATCTCAGAGGAGATTCTGAGAATCTCAGAGCTTAACTTTTCAGCAATGCTAAAAGTGTTAAGACATTAATAACTCTTAGAGATGGACTACATGCATTGTTCAGCAAGTGATGGCATGAACCTTTTAGGGACTGAGTGGAATGTAAGGATTCAGACCTAAAAAGCCTCTAAAGCACTCATGTGTGTAGAAGTGGGGATTGTGAGGGTCATGAGGGTGTTATACTCCTCAGTGAACTCACCTATTGGGTTCTTAGATGAATGTGATGTTAGCTTTGAGGCTGAGTGGAGGAGATGGTTCACTGGTGGACGACCTAGATAAGTACACTGTTGTTTCTTTTTTTTTTCTCTCTCTCTCTCTCTCTCTCTCTCTCTCTGGTTCTGGCTGCCATGAAGTCAGCTCTTTCCTTCCAGGCCCTTCCACGCTCATGCTGTTTGTGCCTTGGTATCAGCTGACCATGAACTGAACCTTCCAACACTAAGCAAATAAACCTCTCTTCTTTTAATTTGTGAATGTCAGGGTTTTTGTCCCAGTAGTAATAGAAAAGTGACTCACAGAGCTGCATAACACAATGGTACAGATGATGTGAGGTTAAAAAATAGAAATTTATTTTACGCAGTCATGAAGGGTGGAAATCCAGTAGCAAGGAGTCAGCACGGAGGCTGTTATCGTAGCCTAGTGGCACAGGGCTTGCATCGTACATTTGTAAGGCTTGAGTTCACTTCTGATACTAAAATACAAATAAGGTATCAGCGTGGGTGGTTTCTGGTGAGACCTTTCTTTCTGCTCTACTGATGGTCACTTTCTTACTGCAAGATCTCTGTGTTCTATGTGTGGGAATCCCCGGTTTTTCATGCTGTCTCTTATTTTTTTAGTACAGACACCAGTCTTAGAGAATTAGAGCTTCATCATTGTGCTTTTTTGATAATCTTCATAAAGACTTTATTCCAACTGAGAGGAGGCATAATTCAGTCCACAAAAAGTGGATTGTATAAAACTTAATTCTTAGCATAGCAACTGGAATTATAGTGAGTTTTCCATACTTGTCTGCTATTGGCTCACTCAAACTAATTTCTCCTAATAGAACAATGGAAATTCAAAATTCTTGATAATTAAAGTGCTTATAGTTCACTTTTTCTCTTCTTATAGTTTTTTTATAATGAAAATATATGGTTATCTAGAAAACATTCCTGATACCAATTTACCTTTGAAAAGGACATATTATGGCTCATATTTCTGTTACAAGTCTATGCCTATATTGTGGTACTTAATACATTTTGAATTCTGTTTTATTAAACACACCGTCTTTTATCAATCTTGTGAGACAGTGTCTGCTATGTTTTAGTCATCTGTAAATACAAGGTACCTCGGTTTGCAAACTGAATCTGTTTCACCACCGTGGGGAAGATGGCCATGTCCATGTTAGCACAGGGCAGACAGCTGTGGCCGTGTTTCCCACCTGGTGTGAAACTTGAGAAAGGAAACAAAATTCTGCTAAACATATTTATTTGAGGACTGATTTGCTTGCAAAAAGAAGCATTTTTGAACCAAGGCATTACTGTTCTTGATTCCTAGTTGACTATAGAATGCAGACCTTAAATATACACATTTTGAATAAATTAAGGCATATATGAAACTTTTATCACATAGTTGGATTCTCTTGATCTTTAGGAAAGACTTTGTAGTACTTTTTAATCCATGGATGATATGTAAATGCAGTAGAACTTGTAGAGGCAAATATTTAGTACAGTGCTCAAAGAAACTGCTGGACTAGATTAACTGTTTTCTATCTTTAATTGTGTAGCTAAAGGATCTAAAATATCAGAGGAAACACATTTCAAAGGGCAAACTGTCCAGGAATGGTGGTACTAGCTTCTTTTGCTAGAATCATAACAATAAAGAAAGAGGAGACAGAAGAAACCATTTACAGCCATATGAGATTTCTGATTTTCTAATCCATATTAACACGTTATGTTTCAGTGATATACTCGTGCATGAACAATCTTTCAAATAAGTATGCTGAAGTATGCTGCCAGCCTGGTATTTTGGGTTCTTTTTCTTTAGAATGCTTCATGAGTATTGAACATACCAAAAGGTATTCTTTGGAAGTGTCTCATAAGGAGAATTATTGATTTTGTCTAGGGGTTAGAAAAATATAGCTATTTTCAATCTGCAAAGAAAACTAATATTTAATTCCCAGCATCTTCAGTTAGATTTCTCTGATTTTTCTATTTATAACATTTACGGAAATGACACTGAAAATACACTCATGCTTTCTAGATGGGAAATATATTGTTTTACCTGAAGATTAAAACATTATTTTTGGACAAAAAAGTCACAGGACATATTTAAGTGACTAAGTGCTGGATTATTGATAATGACCAAGTATCTCTTTAATATCTCTGAATTCTGAGTCCTTAGTACCTCAGACAGTTTGCAATATATGAATATAATATTGTTTTCCACCAGCATTTTTTACTTTGTGTCCCATGGTGAAAGTAGGTTCCAAGTTGGCAAGTAGACATTACTACAGGAGTATAAGCAGCTCTGATAGGTTAGAAAAGGAATGAAACTTCCTCTATAACTAAGGGGTAAAAATAACAAATACAATGTAAAACAGTGTTCTTCTGGTAAGAATAGCCAGTGAATGGGTAATAAGAATAGAAAATCATCATAGTTGAATTTCATTTTTAAAGAAACTATGTAATTTACTAATTTTACATGTTGTTCACAGTACAGGAAAAGTGTTCTGAGTAAGTGTCTTGCCTTAGAGGTGAAAATCGTTTTGTCACTGTGCTGTGACACACTTCCCTCCCCTCCCCCTCCTGGCACCATCTTTGGGTGGCACCATTGAACAGCTGCCTTGCTAGTGCCTCCTGTCGCCCTCTCAGGACATTCTGGGGCTCTCTCAGCTCACTTCTTATTTCCTGTTGGATTAGGAATGATGTCATCTGCTTATGTAAATTCCACAATGGGAAAGAAACCAAGTGAGCCACAGAGCCAACCAAAAAGTAGCCACGCTACGCTTCTCATTGTGAATCAGTTTAGCCTCTGCCAGTTTACTTTTGAGGGAGTATTAGGAATTAGACCTAAAACTTTCACAGAAAGCAATGTCCCCAGCCCTTCCCCTTTAAAATTTCTGAATTTTGAGATGAGATGCTGTTTAGTCCCTGAGTTACTGAGGCCGGGCTGGAATTCGCACCCTCCTGCCTCAGCTTCCATTGCTGTGGAGTAAAGGTGTGCAGCAGCATGCCTGGCCACGGTGCTGTCTTTATTCTGCATTTGCTTCTTAGAGATGCCATTGTGTCCAGCAGCTGTGGAGCTGTTCTTCCACTAACTAACATATTTTATGAAACTGGGATAAGAACAACTAACTCAAGTCTCAGGATTCAAGAGCGCTGATTTCTAGAGTCTTCTTAGATGCTTAGCTGTGTTTTGTCTCTTTTGGAGGAAAGTAAAAATGCACGCACGTGTAATAACTCACACTCCTCACTTACCTAATCAAACACTTAGGCATATTGCTCATTTAACAACTCACCTGCTTAACAACTGTTCAGAGTTACAGTCGACCCAACCTTGGACTCAGGACACAGGAATGAATGTGTGGTGCTTTTGGTGGCTCCTTCTGCAGAAGATTGCTGTTATTTTTAATGACTGACCTGTACACTACTGTAGCTTTAGGTTCTGGTACGTACTATAGCACTGCATGTAAGAATTATGTAGGCTATGGGGCCAGGGGTTTAGCTCAGTGGCATAAGAGCCTGCTTGGCAAACAGGAGGCTGTGAGTTTGATCCCCAGCACCCAATAAAATTAAATTAAATTAAATTAAATTAAATTAAATTAAATTAAAAATAAAAAAGAATTATGCAGGTTAAAGCAAAATCATCAAGGTGGAGTTTCCTTTGATCATGTCTTTGTTCAGAATATTGCAATGCACATACTATATACAATTCTTCATTTAGCAACCAAATCATTTCATGACCTAGTTGCAGGAATGGTATTTTGTCACTAAATGAGAAAAGTCTTTCTACATTCAGCATACATTATTAACTAAATATGAACCATTCTTGTCACTTTCAAGGTGGTCCGATATGTTAGGAAAACATGGAACCACCTTCTTGTCCTCCCAGACTATAGGCAGGAGGCATAATTATAACATAATCTTCTTGCACTTATTATAATTATTTACCTAAGTTTATGACTTGTTCTGGAGATCTACACTAACCCTTTAAACAGGACTGTTAGAGCAGGTCTTTTCTGCTGAAATTTGCATCTTAAGCAAACAAAGAAATATCAAACATGTATCGTACCATAAGAGAAGACTGGAGAGAAGTCAACCTCAGTATTTGCACTGAAAGAGGCAATGCAATTTTTGTCTATCAGCTAGAGATGGTTTGCCAAGTTCTTTGACTCACAGCAGTGGCCCTCTAATGATGCAAAGCAAAGAATAGCTTTCCAGGCTCCTCGGCAGAGACTTCTGAGACCTTCCTTGGAGCCCTTTACTCATAGCTCAATTATTTCCCTGGTACAGTTAGCAAGAAAAGCTTTCTCTACCTGACACAGTTGAGTGCATAGGAAAGGGGGGTGTGGAGGACAATAGAAAGTCAGAAGGTTTGAAGATCTCACGTAGCTGTCGGAAACCAAAGATCAGCTTTCTTGTAGTGTGTTCAGGAAATCTGGAAAATAATACTCAGGGCCAAGTGTTAAGATATTTGGGTGTAAAAGTGCCGTAAGTGTCCTCATTAGGTGTTATTAGATCTTATTTTTAGAGCAGATTCATGCTCATAACAAACCTGGGAGGAAAGTACACAGGTATCTCATACAGTCAATGTCTGACTGCCTGCCTCCACATGCTGTTACCGTTGTCATGCCTGAACTGAAGTGACACACTGTTACCCTGCAGACCACAGTTCACATTAGGCGTTCTCTGGGCTTCAAAAAATATACACACGTATTTGCAATAACAGGAATACACACGGGTTTCACTGAGTAAAAAGCCTTCTGTATTCCACCTATTTGTCCCTCCCTCCTTTTAGCACATCCTTTTTACTGTTTCTGTAATTTTGTCTTCTCCGGTATATCAGTTAGATGGAATTATACTGTAGGTGGCCTTTTCTGACTAGCTTCTTCCACTTAGTAACATGCATTTTAATTTCTTCGTGTTTTCTCATGGATTCATAGTTCGTTTTAGGACTAAATAACATCCCAGCCTATATACAGCGTCACAGCTTTCCTATCTCCCTGCTGAAGGACAGCCCCACCTCTGTGGTACTGCTGGTGGTAGAGACCCCTGGCTCTTCCCTTGGAATAACTGTACTTGCTCATTTCCACAGACATTTCAGGTTCCTGGTTCCTCCAAGTTCCTGAAATCTCCACCATACTTTTGGCTTCATTCTCACAGGTTCGCCAACTGCCCTCTCAGGGGCACATTGCCTGGCCTTCCAGCCTCTCTTTAAAAATACTATTGCATATCTCTCTGCCCCTGTTAACTAACGCATGTGACATATCTATAAAACCAGCACCATGTGGATTATGTCAAAGTCTGACACCAGCTCGAGCAGTAGCCAGGCCCCCTTGAATTGTACCTGCAGAGCCGCCAAGTGCCTAGGTGCCTGAGCACTGTCAGCCAAATCCCAGGAACACTACTCCCAGCGGGCCTTTCTGGAGCACAGTGCCCTGGGCTCTCACTCAGAGGGAAGTTCTCACTTTTGGAATTTGAGGCCTGTGGAGGCTGGGGCCTTGCTGGCTCCTCACACACCCTGGCAGCAACTTTCCAATTGTTGAAAAGTATTTGCTGTCTTTTTAACACAAATTTCTCCAGCAAACAAACTCTACTCTGCTCTAATTGTATAGGTACTGCCTTTCTGGAGAATCTGACACCTTTCATGTAGACTTTTTGCTCCTCATTTTCAATATAAAAGCTAGCTAAAAGCAGCAAGCACTACCCATGCTGTAGCCTGAATGTTGGACTGCCTTGAAATGCACCCAACAGAACTGTCATTCTGCCACCTTTAAACCTTGTCTAGGGGAAGGTCTCCGGACATGCGGAACTTAGCCCACACGGCCAGACGTCCAGCTGTCCATAGAGTCCTTGTTCCCTAAGAGCCCCTGGGCCCAGGTTTTACCGTTTGTGTTGCTATCAGTGTCCTGGTCATCTGTGCTCCACACAGGTTATTCCGTCGAGCTTCCCTCTCCGTGTTCAGGGTCCTTCTGCTCTGGTGGGTTCAGGAACAAGGCTCAGATTAAACAGGCCAAATTTAATGGTAATCAATATTTATTAATAATCAAGCTTGATGGACAGCAGCAGCGTCCACTGACAATGGGCACGCTCCAACCAACTGGCCCTGAAGTGAAGCTTGCATTGGTATTCAAGCCTTTTTAGTGTGGTGGTGATGGGGGGGGTGTCCTGGTAAAATTTCACAAGGAACAGGTAGCCTTTTTTTTTTTTTTTTTAGTTTGTCCCTATGGAACATGTTTACCTTGGTTTCCAGGACAGTTTTGAGGACAGATATTTCCTGTTATTCAGTCATAGACCATTTCAATACGATCTAGTTTCGGCAAGAAGCCCCTAACCACAAAGTTTAGTCACAGCTCAACATGGCAGCAATTATGCTAAGCAGACCAGTTTTAGAGTACTGTGAAACTTATAACACTGCAGCCAGCACCTCCAGACCTTTCCAAGATCCTCCCACGACCTGGTCCCAAAGGCTTCTCAACCACACAGTCATGTACTCACAGAAAGCACCTACTCTGTAGTCCCATACCAGGACATCCAAGAGCAAGGAAACTTTTTACCCTGTGTCTCTGTCCTGCATAAAAAATTTAAAATCTCTAAATTTTTTCAGTTTGTACATTTTTTACATATTAGGATTAAGAGCCAACTTCTGAACTCATTACTTGTTGGACTAGAAACTGTAATAACATAATTTTTAAGCAAATATTTGAAAAGTAGAAAATAAAATCATTAGCCTGGTGGAATTATTAAACTATATTAAACACAAAAGGGAAAAAGATTGATATATCTGATTTCTTAAGCAAAAGACAATTCCTCCTTAAACAAAAATAATATTACAAACTGATGCAGAAATAAATCCGGGGGTTGAGAATTAAAGGTTGGGTAGAGAAAAACTTAAGATAATATAGTTTCATTCCCAACAAATGTAAACTCTTCCCATCTTAGATACTGTGGTGAACGCTATTCTGCTGCAGTCACAAGGCAAGAAAAATCAACTCCTCTGAATGAAGCATTCAGATTTGACTCTCTGCTCCCTCCTGGCCCTTAGGCCTAGCACTGGCATATAAATGCAGTGTTCCTCCTGCCAAAAGTTTGGATAACCACCCTTCCAATGAGTTTGTTAGTTCCAGGTCGATGAGCAGGGTGATATAATTATCCTGATATTTGGAATAAGAAATATGAAGGCTACAGAATGGAAGAGACATATTTGGAGAAAACTGAATAAAGATTTCTATGGAAATATTATGTGTGGAGCACAGGATATGCATAGTATTTACTGGCACGTGCTCAAGGAATGGACTCTGTTGGATGTGGTATCGCAGGCCTGTAATACCAACACTTGGGAGGCTGATGCAGGAGCCTGCTGTGAATTCGAGGCCAGCCTGGGCTACACAGTGAGTTCCAGGACAGCCTGCACTGCATGGCGAGCCTCTGTGTGGAAACAAAATAAAACAAAACTTTGCTATGTCTTAATATGTCACAGGACGACACATTTCTTTCCAGTGGTTACTTTCATTGTTTCTATGGAAATTCTGATTAAATATTAAATTGCAGATGACCTGCTTGTCCTTATATATGCTGCATAATATTACACTAAAACATTGAGAAATTAATATAGATTCAAAGTAATTGTTTAACCTACCTTCTCTGTCAGTCAGGGCCGTGTGGGAATGAAACTACGGATTGACATGAAAATCACATATATGATGTATGAATCCTGACGGTTTGTTCTAATTACTTTAAAATAGGTGTTTCTACAATAGTTTTCATAAATTTATAAGTTAATTTCAAGAAAAATTATGAAAATTAGTAATATTTCAAATATGGCTAAAAAGCACTAAAAATTTTATTCAGAGGGAAACACAGACATAAAATGCCTGCAGCAAATATATTAAAGGAAAGTGTGACTTCCCTGAAACACCAGGGGAAATTTTTTCTAGAGTAGAAACTGCCTTTTTTAATTGGTGTATGTTTGCAATTGGTTTGCAATTGGTTTACATTTGAAATTTGCATTTGTTTGGGGTATTCTGGGAGTTGAGATATATATAATATATAATATATAATATATAATATATAATATATAATATATAATATATAATATATAATATATAATATATAATATATAATATATAATATATAATATATAATATATAATATATAATATATAATATATAATATATAATATATA
>PVJX010010145.1:0-58180 GCA_004027295.1 Dolichotis patagonum
TACTATTGTGTTATGTTTGATATTATTGTATTTGAAACTATGCTCAACTATAGCAGAGTAAGAGATATGGTGTTAGCTACTGTTGATGTCCAGTTGACTTAATGTAAAGTACTGTGTTGCCTATGTTGTCCTGTTCTGATCTGCTCTGTACTGCCCCCTTTTGTTTTATTCTCTTTCAAATTAAAAAAATAAAAATAAATAAAAGTAAAAAAAAGAAAGAGATACTCTAATCTAGTTATGATGGAGACTGTGCATGTTATCATCACCTTGCAGCTTCCAGAACTATTTGTAACATCAGGGTAATTGTAGAAGTCATGAAGATGGTGGAGTATGTTTGGCCTTCCTATCTTGAAGATATATAGTGTCCTTATAGCTTAATGGAATGAGATTATCTTTTTCTATGTATGTGTTGTTTTTTAGGTGGCCAATATCATTCTCCATTTTCTAACTTCTTCTCTTATCTGTTTCCTTTCTTTTCCTTCTCTTTCCTTTCCTTTTCTATTCTTTTTTTTATAATATTAAGGAACACCAACTTAATAATACTGTGTGTTCAGTGAGGAAACAAAAACATTTCAGATGAAGTAAAAGACTGATGCAAAGCAGAAATGAAGACTCTAGGTTCTCTTATGAGTTCTTGCTTGTCAAAAACTGTGTAATATGAAAATGAAATGCTCCTTTTGGATTCCACCAAAATGTAAACATGAGTATGGATTCCAAGTAAAAGCTCCCTATTTGTATGCTAGCAAGTATCAAGCCTCACACACTTATCTTAGAGAATCTGTACAGGTACATAATATATCTTGATTCTTCTTTTTTCCTGTTTCCTTCCCCTGCATTCAACCCTTCTATAAACCCCTGTCCATATACAAGACCTTTGGTTCCATTTTCTCCTTCTATTCTCTTTTTTCCCTTTTACCTTCCTTCCCCTCTGCTCCCCTTTGAACATCTTCTTCCTACTTCCCATCATCTCCTTGTTGAAGGATGAAAAAATTAGCACTTTCTCCCATTCATTTGAATAGAAACATGATGGCACTTAAAAAGATATCACATATTTTAAATGATTTTAAGACAAAGTAAAACAAGGAATCATGGTTTACATGGCAAAAAGAAAATAAAAAATATGAAACAAAAGTCAGCAAACATAAAAGAAGCCTGTATAATTAATACCAGGTTATTAATTTTTGTGATGTCCACAACAGCTCTCAAAATTTTCTGGGTGAAGGATGATAAAAGATGAAAAAATGTAAATAAGAATCACAATATAAAAGCTGAGATCAAGTTGAGCCCTTTGTATGGGAGAAAAAAAACTTCTTAACAACTGCAGTGCATTTATTTATACACTTGGCAGGTTGATGTCACCTGACACCCCTCTGCTTAGCAAACCATTTGCTTGGATTGCCTCAGGCTCTCCATTTTTTTAAAATTTTATTTTAAAGTGGGTAAGATTAAACACAACAAACAGAACAGAACAGGACATAAGAAAGCATACATTTCAAAGCTAGACAACCAGAGATCTTCACTATCTGTCATATTGTCTCTTGTTTTCTTCCAAATGGTTGTCCTTATCTTTGCATATGGAGAGCTCATACTAAATAACATAGCCAGTCTTTTCACAAGATGTGCAGTTCACTGGCTCCCACTTGCTAAGCAGGGGGAGAGGAGAAGGTAGGAAAATGGGCCAGGGGATAGGACGACATGAGACATCCGATTCTCAGCCCACACGCCGGCAGGATCACAGCTGCACCCCAGAGAGGGGAGGAGTTCCTTGTTCTCCTGAACCCCAAGTCAATCGCACAGCGCAGGTCCCGATGTGTCAGGGTCTCTCTCCTTCAGGCTGCTGAAAGTCCGCCACACTCTCAGCTGACCCCAGAGAGAGGAGGAGTTCCTTGTTCTCCTGGCACCCCAAGTCAACTGCAAGGTGCAGGCCCCAATGCGCCAGGGTCTATCTCCTTTGGGCCTCCAAAAGTCTTCAGGCTCTCCATTTTCTCAGAGCTGGAACAGCTGCTTCATATGGTTTACTTCTGCTGATCTTTGTTCTCAGGACTGGCCTTGATGCAGCCATGTGCATGTGATCAGTCTCCAGCTTCAACCGCTCCTCACAAATTTCTACAAATAATATTAATAAGTTAACATTCTTATAAAGATACAAAACTCTCAGATTGGATTGAAATACAAAATTGAACAATATTCTATAGAAATTGGAAAGGAATGGTGCTCAGTAAGGGCAATATTGAACAGAGTACCAGGAGAATTCTGTTCACTGAGTACAACAATGATCTCTATCATGAAAGTTATGAAGTTCCTATATGTGCTATTACCCACATACAAAATTATCTAAAGGCATATGACTCATGTGAACAATTCTCTTTCTACAAATTTATTAATTTACAATGTAAAATATTAATCATGTAGTCTGCTGAATAATGGCATAGCTCTAAAACTTATCTCTCATTTATGGAGGGCTTTCTAGCAAGACTTCATGTATTTATTTATCACTATTTAATTCTCAGTCTTATGAAGTAGATATTATGAGATATTCTAATTTGTAGATGGGTAACTGAGGAATACAAGGATTGTATGTGTTTCTCAAAAGTCACAAAATGAGCAGATAATGAATCTGGCATTTTGGCCATAACAATCAACACAGTGAGTTAGTTTATGCTTCCAAAGTTTAATGGCACCATGATCTGGTGCCGTTAAAAGACTGGTGTTTTTTCTTTTTTTAATTATACATTTTTTAGTTTTTTCTTTTTTAATTATACATTTTTTAGTACATGTTTGTAGTCTATAATGTTTACATTCTTTGTGGATAATTGGTACATGTATGAATACACCTTAATTCCTTTGTCTCATTCCCTTCTTGTCCTCTCCTTCCTCATCAATCCAAGTCTTAATTTTCTTTGTTTTTTCCATGCTTGCAGTACATAATGTTTCATTCCTTATATTTTATTTTTAAAGCAGGCATTTTGAATTCTTCTGACAAAATCTTACAACCTGGACAAAAACCAAATGGGATCAACAATTTTCCTTTTTTCCAGTTTCTCTCTGTCTGACAAATCTTAAGTTAGTACCTGCCACCAGGTTTCAGCAACAGGATACAGTTCCCAAATACATTCTTCATTTTTTAAGAAAATTGTTCCATGTATGCTCTGTTGATTTATGTTTTAACTCTTAAAAGGCAATCTCATTTTTCTCACTCAGCTGATTAATGGCCTGCACTGACCTGGTTTTAAAAGTGCACCAGACCACTGTTTCTTCAGCTAAGTAGTGATGGAATGTATTGTTAAGGATATGAGTGGCAATGTAGACAGAATATTGAGCAGATTTTTGCATGACATGATTTGAGAGCAAAACATTGTATATTAGCCAGTAAAATCAGAACTCAAGAAGGCAGTACTCTGAAAGAATGGGACAGATTTGTTTATTAAATCACTTATATAGAATGTGTTGAGTATTTATAATATGTCTGGTATTAAGGGAAGATTCAGTAGTAAATGAGGCAGATGAGATTCTTGACTTTATAGAGTTCTTGGTGTTTCAAAAAAAGATGAAATTTGATGTAGATAATTTTAATAGCTATACTTAGGCCTATGATAAGGCAAAGTAAAATGGACCTATTCTCTGATTCTAGTAACATAAAAACATAATGGTGCACCTGTGACTTAAAAGCAGCTTCTTTGAGACAGCCTAGAAATACATCCATGCATTTATGAATAGCATATATGTTTGGTAAGGATGCCAAGAACACTCAATGGGAAGAGAGGAGTCTCTTCAATAAATGGTTCTGAGAACACTGGTTATCTGCATGCACAAGAATGATATTGAGTCCTTATCTCATATCATATACAAAATATTATTTTGAAATGGATTAAAGTTTTAAATATGACACCTGATGCCAAGAAACTACTAGATTAAAGCATAGAGTGAAGGATCCACAACATTGTCTGAACAAGAATATTTTTGGAAAAGATTGCAAAGCACAGGCAACAAAACCAAAAATAGACAAATTGAATTACATTAAGCTAAAAAGTTTCTGCACAGCAAAGGATGTAGGCAACAGAGTGCCAAGATAGCCTGTTGAATTAGCAAATATATTTGTAAAATCTAATGGTTGTTGATATCCAAATATACAAGGAAATATTTAGTAATAAGAAAAAATAATCGATTAAAAATGAGTGAAGAACTAAATCTTTCTCAAAGAAGATACACAAGTATCCAACAGTTATAGAAAATATTTTCAACATTACTAATTATGTGGGAAATTAAATTAAATTAAAATTACAGTGATTTATCATATCAAACTTGTTAGGATGATTATTAATCAAAAATAAAAAATAGTAGGCATTGATGTGGCTATGAAGAAAAAGGAACTCTAGTATTGTTTATGTGAATGTATACTGCTACAGATATTAAGGGGAGCGATATGGAGGATTTTTTGAAAAACAGAAAAGTCACTGTATGATCCAGCAATTCAATTGTGAGGTACACGTTCAAGAAAATTGAAATTATTATAATGAAGAGATATCACACCTTCATGTTTATTGCAATGTTATTCACAATATCTAAGATATAGAAATATACATGGCAAATATTTTTTAGTCTTAAAAATTCTATCATTTGTGACAATATGGAGAAAATTATGTTAAGTGAAATAATTCAGGCACAGAAAGAAACATGTTGCATGTTTTCACTTATATAAGGATTATAAAACTGTCCAACTTTTAGAGTATTTTGTGAGCTATCAAATGGTGGGTGTTGAAAGTTTACTAAAGACCACAAAATTTCTTTAAAGAGAAGGAATGTGTTTTCAAGAGATATTGTGCAGCAAAGTGAACATAATTTAATAATTATATATTCAAAAAGTATAAAAAAATTGATTTTTACATAATCTCACTACAAAAAGCATTTAAGATAACGTATATGTATAGCTTGATCTAATCATTCTGTAATGTATACTTATATCAAAACAGCACATTGTAATCCATAAATAAGTACAATTATTTGTCACTAAAAATAACAAATTTTAAATGAAAATGTAGCACCCATTAAAATATTTTCAGTTGATATATAACTTTAGTTAAGGCAATAGTGGGAGATGGCAATGAAAAAACTAGTATACTGGCAAGTATGGTGACACATGTCTGTAGTCTTGGCTACTTAGAAGACTGAGGCAACAGAATAATTTGAACTCAGAAGTTCAAGATCTGAGCAACAGTGAGATTCCATCACCAAACCAAACCAAACCAAACCAAACCAAACTAGCTGATAATGTTTAGTTATATGAATAGAATTAGATGTCTCAAATGAAGGCCATTTTATTATCACTATATCCTATGATGACCACATTATGCCTAAATGACTATCTTAATATCTTTTGTAGCACATTTTAACATCAATAAATGTAATAATGTCCAGAAGACGGCAATACGGATGGTTAAGGAAGATTTAGAGCATATTACAGGAGGAATAGTTAAAGATAAAAAAGAAATACCTAGGATGGTCAGGCCACAGAAAGTTTGTGAGCTACTTAATAAGATTTTTACATATGGAAAAAACTGAAAGAAAAAAAGAATTTCTTTGAATGACTAATTCTTTTTGGCGAATTAGGCTATTGTGTAGCAAAGGACCAATGTTTATGCCTAAGTTGTTAATAGGGTAAAAAGTACTAAGTGACTAAATCCTTTCTATTTTCAGACTTGTATGGAAAAAGACAAAGACTACAAGTGTTGAGAAATTATTTCTGCTGTCACTTTTTGGAGGAGTATGCTCATGACAGTGAATTGACATTTAGTGCTTCATTTTGCATCCTACTGGAAAATTATAAACCAATTCATACAATTTATAGCTTTTGTGGAACATTTGAATTCCTGCATGGCAAATGACTATATAATATACAAACTTGAATTTTGTTTTTTTTTATTTGAACAATATAGATTCTCCTTCAGTTATAATAAGTTAGACTTCTTTACAATTCCTTTGAGGTACTCAACATGGGGTAAAAACTGAGGAACAAAATCTTTTATTTTGGTTTTCATATATGAGATTCACAATTTTACATGTCTATATCTGTTATTCTAAACAATCATTTTGGAGGTAACAATATGCAATATTACAACCATTGTCAAATTCATATCATCTTGTTTTGTAAACGTATACTGTTATTGTATTGGGTTTGTTGTTTTTTGTCTCTTCACCTTTCATTTTTCTTTTCGGTGTCTTTTTTTCTCTTAAATTATAAAAAAGCATTTTATGCTTTTAACTTGGCATGAAATGTCAGTTAGGGTGATCTTGGAAGGTCTACACTGCTAACTGAAGATGTAAAATGATCCTGCAAGGATTAAATAATTCATATTTGACTTTAAATGTTCAAAATTTTCTATCAAATAAGATTCCAATCTGTTAAAAATAAATGTTCTGAATGAGAGAGGCTTTCTCCTTTTTTCACTTTCCTGTAAAATTTCCTGGTAAAGCTTGCACATTAGGAATTGTAAGAGACTAGATCTTAAGTAAAACAAGCTTGAATTTACAAGAAGACAAATTATTTCATGCCAACTTCTAAAGAAATACAGCTGGACAAAGCCTTATATACACAAGACTTACAATAGCAGTTTCTTCAAATGCCATACTTCTCTTCAATACGGTAATGTTTAAGAACTAACAATTTTAAATAAATTATCTAACATATTGGCAACCAAAACCTTTATAGATTTCCTGTTACTATTTTTGGTATACCAGTTAGCAACATTTCTAGATACCATTACTATGTTTTAGAAATATTATGTGATCAGGAACATTACTAAATCTCACAACAGTGAATTGTGTTATTATAAATCCAATTGTTATAATTGCAATCACAATTAATTATGCTATTCAGGGTCAGGTAATTGTGACTCATATGCTAGTTCACACAATTTAATATCTTATCTGAACCTATAAGGATTACTTTTGAAGATTTTTTCTCATTTTTTAGTTAAATAAAAAATAAAAGATGAAAACTATACAGAATTTTAAAAAGAAATGGGAAATTAACACTGGTTAATAGGCAGCTTATGGTTATCTTGAAAGTAGTTGTTCAGATTATGAGATTTATCCATAAAAGTGATAAAACAATCAGACAATGAAAGCACAAACTGTTCTTTTTGATGAACAGGGATTAGTAATATAGCTGTCTATGTTGTATGCATTTATACACACATATATGTATACATATATATGTATATAAGAATATATATGCAAACTTTTTCATTTTTTTCTTTTTCTCCTTTCCCCATCCCAGTTGTTCTTTACTTTTGAGCATTTTCTTTGCCTTTATTTTTCACAATATCTATTGTATATTTTGGATCTTATTTATTGTTTTTTTTTACACTAGGGAGATAATACGATGTTTATACATGGAGACTGCCTTATTTCACTTATGAGTATGATCTCTAGTTGCATCCATTTATCTATAAAAGCCTCAAGTTTATCCTTCTTTATAACTGAAGAATATTCCATTGTATAAAAATATCAATCTATTTTATCCATTCCATGGTTAATGGGCATTTGGATAGTTTCCAAACTTTAGCTGTTACAAATTGTGCTGTTGTAAGCATAGGTGCACATATATCACTGTGGTATGTTGTTTTCAATGTTTCTGGGAAAAATGTCCAGAATTGGGATAACTGGGGCAAAGCTAGGACCTCTAATCTTAGCTTTTTGAAAAACCTCTAGACTGATTTCCACAGTGGTTGTTCCAGCTTATACTCCACCAACATTGGAGAAATGTTTCTTTATCCCCACAGCCCCTCAAGTGTTTGTTATTGTTTGATTTCTTGATGACAGCCATTCTTTCTGGAGTGATATGGAAACTCACAGTTGTTTTAATTTGCATCTCTTGAATGATTTGTGATGCTGAACATTTCTTTGTATATTTATTTGTCATTTACATTTCTTCATCCGAGAAGTGCATGTTAATCTAAGATGGCCATTTTTGGATTTGGTCTTTAAATTTGGGGGGCTTGATGTTTTTCAGTTCTTTATATGTTCTGGATATAAGTCCTTTGCCTGAGGGACAGTTAGCTAAATTGTTTTTCCCATTCTGTGGATTCTCTTTTTACTCTGTTGGTGATTTCTTTTGATGTGCAAAAGCTTTTTAATAAGATAAAATCTCAGTTGTTGATTCTTTGAAGTACTTCCTGTGCATTTTGTATTTTGTTCATGAACTCTTTGCCTACTCCTATATTTTCAAGATTTCTACCTACCTCATCTACCAGTAGATTTAGTGTTTCTGTTTTAATATTTAAATCTTTGATCCATTTTGACTTATTTTGGTGCATGATGATAGGCATGAGTCTAGTTTTAGTTTTTGGCATGTGGAAAGCTAGTTTCTTCTAGCACCACTTATTAAAGAGGCTATTTTTCTTCCAGTGAATATGTTTGGACCCTTTGTCAAAGTAAAGGCAGCTGAGTATATTTGTAGTTGTGTCTGCCTCTTCTAATCTGTTCTATTGATCCTCATGTCTGTCTTCTTTTTTGCCAGTACCATGCTGATTTTATAACAGTAACTTTGGAGTATAAATTCAAGTCAGGGATTGTGATGCCTTCTGCCTTGCCTTTGTTGCCCAGAATTGTGTTTGCTATTTTAGGTCTCTTTTGTTTCCAAGTGAATTTTAGGAATTTTTTCTCTAGATCTGTGACATATACTAATGGTATTTTGATCAAGTTTGCATTAGATATGTATAACAATTTTAGATGTATGGCTTTTTTCACAATGGTGGTTCTTCCTAACCAAGAGCAAGGGATATCTTTCCATTTTCTGATGTCCTTTTCAATATCCTTTTCAGAATATATATATATATATATATATATATATATATATACTCTGAGTGAAAGCTTTCAGTTTTTGTTCATTTAGTATGATGTTGGTAATTGGTTTGCTGTAGATGACTTTCATCAGATTGAGGTAGATACCATCTATTCTGACTTTCTGTAGGTTTTTTTTATCATGAATGAGTCTTGGACTTTTTAAAAAGCTTTTTTTGCATTTATTAAGATGGTCATGTGATTTTTTTCCTTTGGCTTTGTTGATGTGCATTATATTTATTTGATTCACATATGTTAAACATTGCTGCATTCCTGGGATGAGTCACACTTGGTCATGTTGTATAATCTTCTTGATGATTTGTCGTATTCTGTTTGCTAGTGTTTTATTGAGAATTTTTGCATCTATTTTCATTAGGGAGATTGGTCTATCCTTTTTGGTTGAGTCTTTCTCTGATTTAGTTAACATAGTATTACTTGCCTCCAGGAAGAAGTTAGGGAAAATTGCTTCCCTTTCAGTTTCACTAAAAAATTTGAGGAGTATTAAATCTTCTCTAAAAATGACATTTAGCCATGAATTTAGCCATGAATACATCAGGATTTGGGCTTTTATTTGTCAGTAAATTTTTAATCACACTTTCAATTTTAGTAACTGATATTGGCTTATGCCAGGGATGTATCTCAGATGCATAAGTGTCTGCCTGGCAAACACAAGGTCCTGAGTTTAATTCTTGGTACCAAAAAAAGTTGAAATTCTTATCTTGGGTTATTCAAAAATTGTATATCTCATTGATTCAGCTCTGGTAATTCATATGTTTCTAGGAATCTGTCCATTTCTTTTGGGTTTTCCAGCCTATGCAAGTAAAAATTTTTTAAAATGGCACTGATCTGAATTTCCACATAATCTGTAGTAATTTCACCCTTTTCACTACACATTGCTTGAGTTTGAGTTTTTCTTTCATTTTCTTGATAAGATTGGCTATGGGTTGATCAATTTTGTTTATTCTTTCAAAGCGCCAACTCTTTGATTCATTGTTTGTATTGTTTTCTTCATCTCCATTGTGTTAATTTCTGCTTTAATCTTTATAATGTTCTCCCTTCTTTGAGCTTTGCTCTTGATTTGATCTTCTTTTTCTAAAAGCTTGAGGTGTAGCATTAGGTTATTTGTGTTCATTCTGTTTTCCTGGTGTGAGAAATCATTGCTATATATTTTCCTCTTAGGCTTACTTTCATTGCATCCCACAGGTTCTGATATGTTGTATCTGCATTTTCATTTAATTGTAAATACTGTTTATTTTGTTCTTTAATTTCATCTATGACCCATTGGTTTTTCAGGAAGATGTTGTTTAATTTTCATGTGTAAGTAGTTTTTGCAATTTCTTTTGCCATTAATTTCCAGTTTCACTGCACTATGGTTAACTAATATGCATGGAATAATTTCAGTTCTTTTGCATTTACTTAAACCTGTTACATGGGCTAATATATGGGCTATTTTAGAGAACATGCCATGTGCAGCTGATAAGAATGTATATTCAGATGTTGTTGGGTGGAAATCTCTGCGAATATCTAGTAATTCCATTTGTTCACAGGTTTGATTTAGCTCCATTATTTTTTCTGACTTTTTTCTAGTTGTTCTATCTCTTTGTGACATTGGGGTTAAGGGCCCCTATTACAACTGTGTTATTATATATTTGATTTTTCCTGTCTATTAGTATTTGTCTTATATAGTTGGGGGCTACCATATGTGTTGCATATATATTTAAGATTGTTATCTCTTCCTCTTGAATTTTTCCTCTAGTGAGTAGGTAGTGAGCGTCTTTAACACTTTTGATCATTTTTGATTTGAAGTTCACATTGTCTGCATAGTAGCTTTCCCAGATTTTTTCTGGATTCCTGTCACATGGAATTTTTTTTTTCATTTTTTGACTTTCAGTCTGAGTTTATTTTTGAGTTATATGTGTTTCTTGTGTACAGCATAATGGTGGATCTCGTTTCTTGATCCACTCTGCCAAGGAATTTCTTTTAATGGGTGTTTGGAGGCCATTTACATTATAGTTATTGCTGATATATATTTGCTTATCTTTGTCATGTTGTTTTCCTGTCGTTTGTTTCCTGAGTTTCCCCTCTGTTTAATTGCTTGCCTTGCTTGGTGGTTTTTTTCTGTTATCCTCTGTATCAGTCAGGGTTTACTAGAGAAACAGGAATAACACAAGATATACAAATGTGTAAGAAATTACAAGATTGTCTTACAGTGGTCAGCCACAAGGTCAGATGAGGGAGACTACAGAGGGTGCCTGCATGCTGGAGGTTGAAGTGTCCAGTCCAAGGGCTGAAACTTACTGCAGTATTCCATGCTAGTCCATATCAGGAGGGCAATGAGTCTATGATGGAACACTGAAGAATCTGTGATGGAAGGTTGAACAGTCTACAATGAAAGCTGAAGTGTCTAAGATGACGGCAGAAGAGTCCCAGGTAGAAGCTGAACAGTCTGTGCCAGAAAGCAGGTGACAACATTCAAGCTGAAGGTGAAAACTGGAGGTCCTCTGAATAACTGGCAGTCAGTCCCCTCTCTTTTACTTTATTTGTATGCAGGCTACTCCTTTGGAGTGTGTATAGCACTCACATCATCTGCACACTTTCGTCTTGCACATGCTAATGATGTTACAAAGTAAGGACCATAAATTAAGGACAAAGCCACCTGCTGAATCACTTAAAGCTCTGACCTTTTCAAATTGACATAATGAACAATATCCAAGAGTGATAATGCTTATCCTCTACACCCCAAGATGTAGTGCTGCAGACTCACTTAGTTAAGCTTTGGACTTCTCAAGTTGACAGAATATATAAATCATACCATTCTGGGAATTTGAATATTTTTATCTCTATCTACAATATCTTTTAGGGCTCTTTGTAGGGTTGGTTTGGCAGAAAAGAATTCATCAGTTGTTCTTTGTCATGGAAGTATTTTATTTTCCATTAATTCTGAGAGACAGTTTTCAGAGTGTATCAATCTGAGTTGAAAGTTGTGTGCTTTCAGGGCTTGAGTACTTCACTTCAAGCTCTTCTTGATTTGAAGTTTGTGTTGAGAAGTCGGCCATGATTCTAATGGACTTTCCTTGATAAGTAATATATTTTCTCTATTTAGTATTCCATTTTTATGCTGAATTTCTAGAATCTTGAATGTTGTATGTTTGTGTATAGATGTACTTTGGTTATGGTTGTTTGGAGTTCAAAATGCCTCTCTTATCTGTATATCAGATTCTTTTCTCATGCATGGGAAATTTTATGCTATTACTTTTAAAAATAGTTTTACATCACTTGCATTGACTACCACTTTTTCTTTGGCACCTATCATCATTATATTATTTTATTGCATCATCTTGGAGCTGTTCAATTGTTATTTCATGGTCCCTTGTTATTTTTAAGAGACCTTTATTTTAGTGGAAGGTGAAAATGCAAGTCAATGCAAATGATATAAAAGACTATTTAAAGGAAACAAGAGCATATAATTTATGTCAAGGAGCATGAAACATATTACAATGACATTTGTTTGTAAGAATTGTTTTCATCACTTCCAAGAAAAAGGAAGGTTGCATTTTTTTGTAGATTTTTAAATCCCCCTTGAACTGTGTATGAGGAAACTGTTCCTTAACTTGACATTTAAATCTTATAGTTGTAAGAGAAGCTTATGTACAAATGAATGACTTCCCTTCTAATATATATTAGAAAATTAGTGTATTAGTCTTAATTTGTCTCCATTCCTCTATGAAAGCAAGATCATCCTTCTTCATAGCTAAGTAATATTCCATTGTATAAAAATATCACATCTTTCATCCACTCTGTGGTTGATGGGCATGTTGGTTGTTTCCAAGATTTAGCTATTACAAATTGTGCTGCTATGAATATGGGTATACATATATCACTGTGATATGACCTTTTCAGTTTTTTTGGAAAATACTCAGGAGGGGAATAGCTGGGTTGAATGGAGCTTCCAGTCCTAATCTTCTGAGAATTCTCCATACTGATTTCCATAGTGGTTGCACCACTCTACACTCTAACAGTGGAGCAGTGTTCCTTTTTGGCCCACAGCCTCACCAACATTTGTTATCAGTTGATTTTTTGATGGCAGCTATTCTTTCAGAGGCAAGATGAAATCTCAATGCTGCTTTAATTTTCATTTCTCGAATGATCAGTGATCGTGAACATTTCTTCATGTATTTGTTTGCCATTTGTATATCTTCATCTGAGAACTGTGTGTTCATCTCAGATGCCCATTTTTGGAGAGGGCCTTTGGGGAGGTTGATGTTTTTAATTTCTTTATATGTTCTAGATATAAGTCCTTTTTCTGAGGGATTGGTGGCTAAAATTCTTTCCCATTCTGTGGGTTTTCTTTTTCACTCTGTTGGTGATTTCTTCTGAAGTGCAGAAATTTTTCAATAATATGAGATCCCAGTTGCTGATTCTCTGAAGCATTTCCTGTGCAGTTTGCATTTTGTTTATGATTTCTCTTCCTACCCCTATGTCTCCAAGACTTCTACCTACCTTATCTTCGAGTAGATTTAGTGCTTCTGTTTTAATGTTTAGGTCTTTGATCAATTTATACTTTAGTTTAGTACATGGTGATAGGCATGGATCTAGTTTTAGTCTTTGGCATGTGGAGAGCCAGTCTTTCCAACACCATTTATTAAAGAGGCTATCCTTCTTCCAGTGAACATGTTTAACCCCTTTGTCAAATATCAGGTGGCTGAGTGTCTTTGTACTTATACTTGCATCTTCTAATCTGTTCCATTGATGCCTTTCCTTCTCAGACCATACCTCAAATGGCTGATGTAATCATATGGTTGATGCAAGAGGTTCTCTTTGTAGAATTAGCCCAGCCAATGAGTAAAGGATGATAAAATTGGAATATCACTATTATAGTCAGAGTTCTCAAGGGAATAGATTAAACACAAGGTGCATAATTTATAGGAGTTATAGTTTCTTTGCCAGTACCATGCTGATTTTATCAGTGTGGCTGACAAAGCCATTGTTATCCCAAAACAATTGTTTCCATACTCAAGGCTATGTTCTGTGTGGAGCAACATTAGAGGGTTCATATTGTGTGAGGAAATAGACTTCACTAAAATAAGCCACCAAACACTAAATAATTTGGCAAAGACTTCAAAATAGCTATTGAAAATATGTTCACAGCATTAAAAAAATGATTAAATAAGTGCAAGACAGCATGAACATTATTGTATCCAACAGAGAATAACAGTAAACAGATAAAATTTAAGGTGACAAATTGAAATTCTGGGTTTAGAAAATGCAGCAGTTGACATGAAAATTCACTGGAGAGGATCAAGAGTAAGTCTGAACTGGCATCTATTATTTTAATAGATTTAAGGGGACTGTACAATCTATGTGAGAGAGAATGGGATTTTAGAGAAATGTTGATGTTGAATACCAATATAAATTAACATAAAATGTAATGGAAGTATCAGAAGGAAAGGAAAGAGTGAAAGAGTCAGAAAAAATAGTAATATAATTAATGGGTGAGGACTTTCTGAACTTGTGGAGAGCACTAATGTATTAATCTAGAAAAGTTAATAAACTACAAAAAATAAAGTCATGAGATCCATAAACAGATTCATTATAGAATACAATGCTGAAAAACAAAGGCAAAGAGAATATCTTGAATACATCAAAAAAATGATTTATCCCTTAAAAGGGACTGTCAGTATAATTTACAAATGACATGTCATCAAAAAAATTGAAACAATAAGGCAGTATGATAATATATTGAAAGTGCACAAAGGACAAAACCATTAATCAAGAATCGTCTATTCACTAATGCTAATTCACTTTGAAAGTGATGGTAAAATAGAGACATTCCCAGGTAAACAAAAGCACAGTTTAATTATAGATTCATGAAACAGTAAAGTGAATTCTTCACCTGAAAGCAAGTGGTCACATTTAGCAATTTGAATATACTTCCTGCCTAAAAAAATTTTAAAAAGCACCTATAGATGTAATAATATATAGATGTAATAATATATAACATGGATGCATATTTCTTCTACTAATTTATTTTAAAAAATATATATACTATGTGTATATAATATACTTTGGGCCCTATAACAGATAGAAATCTAATATACCTGTTTAAAAAATGCCACAAAATGACCACAGATGTTAATTTGCATTCACAAGAATGAAAGAGAATTCCAAAAATGATAATCAAGAAAGTAAATATAACAGTTATAAATATGTAATTTCTTTCATACACAATTCTATAAAATAATAATTACAATAATTCAACATTGGTTTTATAATATTTCTAAAAGCAATATTTATAAAATAGTGTCACAAAAATTGGGAAGAGAAGTTTGTCTTAGTCAATTTCTCATCACCTGCAAATTAAAAGGATGTTTATTTTGGTTCACAGTTATAGTTCATGGTTCCAAGAAAGAAACAGTATGATAGAAATACATGATGGAGGAAAGTTGCTCAAGTAATGGTGGCCAGGAAGCAGAGTCAGAAGGAAGAACTCCAGGAGGTAGAGATACCATTCCAGGTCATGATCACAGTGACTCCCTCTTCTGACCAGGCCCTACCTTCTAACAGCATTTTTAGCTACTGGAGCTAGTGGAGGAATCCATTGATGAGTATAGAACTGGTATGATACAGTCACCTTCCAAAGCCTCACCTCTCAACACATGAGGCTTTTGTGGGACACACCAGATCTAAAACATCACATTCTACCCTGGTGCTCTCAAGACTCATATCCATCTCTTTAGGCAAAATGCATTGATAGAAATGGATGGGCATAAAGATATTCTAAAACTCTGAAGAAAAATATTAAATCCTGTAGCTCCACATCCAGTGTCTAGGGCAGGTTGTGGTCAGATGCAAACTCCAAAAGGATTAGATGGTCCCACACTCTTGTGACATTGCCAATTGTATCCCTCATGGCCTCTTACTCAGGGTAGCTTTGCTTCCTGCCTGCAACTTTCCTTAGTAGGTATTCCATATTCCTGGGCTTTTCAACTTTCTAAGATTTTCACCGCGCCTTTGGATTTGCTTTCACAGTTTCACTCACTGATCTCCTGGGACACACTGCTTGGCCTCCCAAACACTCTTCTGAAATCTGGGCAGAAGCCTCTTTAACACCTCAAAACTCTTAAATTCTGCACACCTGTAAAATCAGCACCACATGGATGATGTGAAGGTCTGGTGCTAGTTTTAGCAGTGGACCAAAGAAGCCAGCTCAATACAACTTTCAGATCTAGTCTGTGCACTGATGTGTGTGGGATCATCACATTAAAAAACTATCTCACTGGAAGAGTAACAATTACCCAACAGTCACACTCATGAGTGTGTTTTACCAGTTTCCTCAAGGCATGCTCAAGGCAACCAAGTTGACAATCAAGATTAATTGTCACAGCCATTTTTTGGTCCATGCTTCAACCAATCAACCATTAGCACCCTTTAAGCTATTTGAAATGCAACACAGAATGCAGGAGCTATGCATAGTGAAACCATATCAATAAGTTTGGCCTGAAGCAGGTTTATATTTATTTCAACATTATCATTCTTCCTTAACATCCATTCCCATGCATGTTCTTCACCATACTGTCTGTATCAACTAGAAAACTCAAAGGGTTCTTTTGGAGTGTAGCTCATTACCTCAGGGGTTGACCTTTCTATCTTACCTTCATGCATTGTTGTAATTGACTCTAGTTACAGAAGAGCATGAGGATGAGTCTTGAGAAGACTTATTGTAGTCTTGAATAGCAATTGCCTCTGGGAAGGCCACTACAGTTTCTTCAGGCAATGCAGGACTAATCCTCCTGGCCAGGGGTAAAATACAGTACAGATAAAATAGTTGCTTCCACTGGGAATAGAGCGACTGCTCATATTAAGGATGAGGTGACCTCTTTCATTGACAGAGAAGACTTATTAGTACATAGGGAATTAATTCCCCCAACTTCATCAGTGTCTTGTTATATGTACCCATTTTAGCACTAATAATTCCATTTTGTTCTAATCAATGTCTTAGCTTTAAGAATAGACATCTGACAAAAGTAGAAGTTCCATTTGAATTGTAATTAATTTCAGGAGGGCTCTCTTATCTGCCATGTGAGATAAGTTTTTTTTTCAGGGCACATAGAGATACTTTCAAATTACTTACATGGTGCTTGAGCTTGGAATTTAAATCTTACCTGTTAAATTTAAATTTATCTGTTTCTTTCTCCACTATTTTTGGTAGAGACATTAGCAGAAACAAAAGAATCTCATTATATTCGTTAGTCTGACTAAAATGTTCAAAACTCATAGTCACCTGGCTCTTTGCTCTTTATAAATGATGGACTAAGAATTTGAAATGGTGTTATTTTCCATATATCTGTGGTCATATGCTGTGGACTATCTTTTTCTACTGGAAAGATGCCTCCTTTTCTACTGGAAAGAGTGAGTAGTGTCTTTAAATCTAATATGATTAAGGATATAATTCCAGTAACCTCATAATTAATTAATTTAACTTTCCTTAAATTTCTGTTCTTTTTGAATAGGAATGGTAAACCTTTCAGAGCTTACCATGATACAAACAACTTGCTGCAGCACACATGCCATAGACTTGTCACCTTTGTTCAAGAAGAATTCTTAGTACTGAAATGCATCAGTATGGATTCTCCATAGAAACAGAACAAGTATTATACATAAAGGTTATCTGTCTGCCTATCTATCTATCTATCTATCTATCATCTATCTATATATCTATCATCATCATCATCACCTATCATCTATCTCTATATCTATCCCTTATAACAAACTGACTCACAAAATTATGGAGGCTGGGACATTCCATGATTTTCAGTGGGGACATGAGAACTAAAGGTTTCAGTATAAAAACATTCCTGCATAAAATATGGCAAGCCTGATGTTGAGAAATATCTGATGTTTCAGTTAATGTTTAAGTTATTCTGAAGGAAGGATAAACAGATGTCTTTCTTAAAGCAGTCAGAAAAGAGCAGTTTCCTTTACTCTGGGGAAGATTAACTTTTTTTGTTTATCAACTTTTCAAGTGATTGAATGGGTCTCCTCATGTCAAGGAGGGCAATCTGCTTTACTCAGTCTACTAATGCAAATAGTGACCTCATCCAAAAATATTCTTATAGACACGCTCATAGGAAATAATATCTGACCAGCATTCTACTCGACTAGATACCTTAGCACATCATAGCTTATTCATGTTGATGTGGAAAGTTAGTCATCACACATAGTATTAAGAATATGTAAAAGTTCTTGTTGCTTTACATTACATCTAATAGTTGGCACTGTAAAATTTTACAATTAGCTATTGTAGTATGTATGTACCACTATGTTATTATGGTTTTAATTTTAATTTTCTTTGTGACTAAGGATACTGAACATCTTTTCATGTATCATTGACCAATTAGGTACTTTCATTTGTGAAACATGTGCTCAAATCTTTTACCTATTTTTAATGGATTTTTCTTTTATTAAGAGTTCTTTATATATTTTGGGTGCAAGTCCTTTGTAAGATGTGAATATTGTGGATATTTTTGCATAGCATGTGGCATATATGTGCTTGAATGTATATATATTTCAAAATATCAATATATATGTGTGGTATGACATGTTTCTACATGTTCATCCAAAACTTCTTAATATCACAGATGGGGATTTTTAGAGGTGGCTGGATCTATGGTATGTGGATATAGATTAAGGATGTGTGATATATGAATTAGTCCCCCACCCCAAAGTTTAGGAACTATGATCCTTGGAATTGTGCACATCAGATCACTCAATTAGAATCCAGGTCTTTCCCTTGTTTCTCACAATTCTTCATCTGCATAAAAAACCTGAGGCATTGTAGAAGGCAATTAATTTTCCAGTGTTTCTCTGAACATCTTGTGCACATTCATGCCCTTTGCTTTTCTTGAAACCTGAGAGAAAGGTACAGTCTTACAGATCTCATGAAGTCATGAGAGTGGTATTAGTGCCTTAATAAGATGAAGAAGAAAGAATAATATCAACATACTTATTCTGTCTTGTCAAGTTATACTCTCTGGTTTGTTATCATGCAGCAAGAAGGTCCTTACCGGATGCCAGCACTATTCTCTTAGATGTTCCATCATTGGCAAACATAAGCTAAATAAGCTTTTATTCTCTAGAAATTACCTGGCCTCAAGTATTTTGCTACAGCAATAGAAAATGGACAATGATAATCTGTTAAATTGAAATGAATAAGTAAACATTCTAAAGTAAAAAAACCCCAGCAAAACAAAGTAGCCACAAGACTTAGACATAGCATGTCTAAAATCTGTTTGACAATCACTGCCTCATAGGTAATTTTAAAAATTCAGGATTCTCTCCATCTCTGGTCTGTGAACAGGACATTTCCCTTACTCATTAACCAAAAGTGTTACATCAACTAACTTGAAGTGGAGTAATCTGTTTCTTCTAATAAATATACACTATTAATTAATACATGTTACTAAAAATGTTATGACATTCTAACTTGTTCTTATTTTCCTAGGAAAATCACTATCACAAAATGTTTAACAAAAGAATAAAGATATAAGGATAAGATCAGTTAAATAACACATAAATCTATAGTATTTTACAAAAATAATACATCTTTATAAAAATATAATCTTGTCCTTCTTGGAATAGTTAGAATTCTACTATCACAGGTGTCATAGAAATTATAAAAGGACAGGTGCATTTATTTTGGGACAATATTATGAAATTTCAAATAACAGGAAACATGCCAACTTCTAGTATGAATAAACTTTTATAAGAGTGCAATGAATATTTATTCAAAAACCTCAAAAAAATCCAGGGACTATTTTCTTCAAATGTTGAACAGCATCATATTTGAAAGAAGACAGTTAATTTAAAACATTAGGGAAAAATTGATGGAGTCATTAATAGAAAATGGAAGATTACAGCTTTTAGTGACATGTTAGACAAGCACATTTAAACAATTTCAAAGTACTTTTCTCCCACAGGATTACATATATCTCATTTCTGAGTCATCAATGTCTTCACTCCATCTGCTTCTGATTAGTTCTTTTTGGAGTAATGCAGTTCCATTGTCAAGAGACAAACATATCATTCCTAGGACATATAGAAGATGATTTCAGAAACAACATAAAGGAATTTTATTATATGGATACTGTTATGATTTGATTTGAAAATTTCTCTCAAAATGTATGTACTGACAGGTGTGGTTTCCAGCTTTTCAGGAAGAAATCAGATCATGAGGGCTCTAACTTTATCAATGAGATTAGTCTACTGGTGAAATCATACTTTGATGGCATTATTGATAGTTGAAGGAAATAGAATGCAGGGCCTAGTTGAAGAGAATGGATTGTAAGGGTGGTACCTTTGGGACTATATCGAGTTCCCAGCCCCTTTCTCTCTGGATTTTCCTTTCTCTCACTGCACCCCAGCTGCCAAAAGCTGAACCCTTTTGTGTCATGATGCTCTGAGGCCTTACCTCAGGCCCACAACAGTGAAATCCACCAGCCATGAACTAAAACCATGAACCAAAATAAGCTTGTTCTCCTCTAAGTTCTTTATGCCAAACACTTGTAACAATGATACAAAGCTAAGACAAATGCAAATCCTGTTTAGTAATAGAGATAATATGTCATCCAGAAAGATAAATGTATGACTAAGCTGCAGGTATAGACCTAAACAGGAGTGCTGGTGAAGAAGCAAGCAGAAGAAAGTGGAAATTTGAACATAGAGTAAATAAACATTGCTGTATGTGAGGACAGACCTCTCAAAACAGAGCTGTAGGATGGCTATTGTTTATGTGTAGTTTGTCCTTCAAGGATTTATGTGTTGGAAATGTCTTCTTAGCATGATGGTAGCAAGAGGTGGTGGGATGCTTGACAGATTGGGCCTAGTGGGAGGTCACTGGAGGCCTTGCAAAGGATTACAGTAGGTCTTGTGGGACCAAGAGTTATTTTTTTATGGAGAAACATTCTCATAAAAAAGTAAGAATGGCCACTCCCTTTGCTCTTGCTTCATCTCTTGACTGCTCCCTCCAGCAATCTTTTCTGCAATAGTGATGACATCCTCCAGGAGGGCTTCACCAGATCCACACTGACACCACTGCCATTCCTTAAACAGTTAGAACTGTGAGTTAAATAAACTTCTTTTTCCTTAGAAAGTTACTCAGGATTAGAAGTTCTGTTGAAGTAAGAGAAAAATGCACTAACATGAAGAGTAAGTTTCAGTGGAGGAGTTTGTCAGTACACTCTTTATAGAAAATATTTCTGCAGGAGATAACAATGTGGCCTTACTCCTGTATAATCTGAAATGAATTTTGGATAAAAGTTGGATTGAAGAAAGATGGATATGTGATTGACTTCCATAGTTGGTGGAAATACCAAAAGCAACACCATGTTTTTGAGAATGTGTACATCATTGACCCATTCTGTCAAATGTTAGCAGTACTTCCTTAACACAGAACCTTATAAAAAGTATACTGACAAATTCATACATGGCAAAGAATCAATCATTCAAAAATAGTTAGATGTTGACATTACTGAATATTTTTTCAGAAAATGCATATGAGATTGAATTTTTCAATATAAAATTTCCTTTACATTATCTCTTGGAAAATTGTTATATAAATTTTGGGCTGTGAAAAATGAAATTTTTATGTTGCCTAATATCAGTTTACCATAGAGACCAAAGCAAGGTCAAAATCCAGCAGGGCAAATATTAATTCCTGTAGTTCCATGTGAAGCATCTTAAGTAATCTTTCACAAAATGTGAACTCCATAGGGCTTGGGAAGCTCCAATTTTATTGTACCACTGGTGATGATAGCTCACATGGCTTTTCTCTGAGGCTGGCTCAGCTGTCTTTTTGTAGTTTTCCTTAGATCACCACATTTTTTGATTTTTCCATACTGTTGGAGTATCCATTGCATCTTTAGCTTCACTCTGATAGTTTCACACACTGCCTTCTCAAGTCTAGCTTCCTAGGCTTTCTTATGAAATCCAGGTGGAAGCCTTCCTGACCCAGCAACTCTTGCATTCTGCATACACCTAAAACCAGCACTGTATATATAGTGTCAAAGTCTACTGCCAATTGTAGCAGTAGCCAGGCTTCCCTCTCTCTTAGCTACAGGAAGTCAAGTGCCTGGATCCAGTTCCACGGAACAAATGCTCTAGGCTGCCATCATTCTGTAACATGGTGCTCTGAGGCTTTTTTCTCAAAACAAAGTCTTTCATTTTTGTACTTTAGAGATTGCAAAGGGTGGGGGTGGAGTCCTGCTCATTCTCATGATGCTCTCAGGTCATCTTTTATATTCTCTTGTATCATCTCAGCAATCAAGATGTCTTTTGCTGTATCTGGGAAGTTTACAGCTTTTACTGGAGTTTTCTTTCTGGCCAAATGTACATTTTAATAATTGCGATGGGCTCTTTGGTCTTGATTTTTAACATAGGTCTTGCTAAAAGCCTCCAACAGTAGCTAAACCACTGCCTCAATATTTGACTGCTTTAATATTTATTTTACTAGATTAATGAATCCACTGTCCTTAATCTCAATATCAGGAAAAGTTTATGGACATGAGCATAATGCAGACAAACTTTCTGCCAAAGTATAACATACATTATCTGGAATCTAGCAGCTAATGCAGTCCTGCTTAGTCCTTCCCAGGAGAAACCTATTCAGGCCAGTCTTTAGTGACTATCTGGTCTTCTAAGCTCTGACAAGAATCTGCCATAAAGTATAATGTAAGGCACTCCAGCATTATTTTTTTAGGCAGAATCTCTGAACCTTTCTAAACTCTTGCCACAAGCCATTCCCAAAGGCTCCTGAACCACCTGGTCAGGTATAGTCACAGCAACACCACCACTCCTGGTACCAAATTTTCTCATTGCTGAAACAAAATACCTGACACTAAACTTAAAACTGGAGAAGTTTATTTAGTTTACTCTTTTTAGAGGCTTCAGTCCAAAATTGGCTTCTTCCGAGGTAGGATGGTACATGACAATAGGGCAACTGTTCATGGCAGCAGAAGACAGCAAAAGATATAAGAGAGGGGGGAGAGTGATAAGTCACTTTCTGTTCCTTATGTTGTATAATCTATGGGGATTAGAGTGGTTCCAATCTAATTAGTGCACTTAACTGGAAATCACTTGCCCTTATTCCCAGCACTCTTAGTCCCAGTATCACACTGTCAATCAGTCACATACTCTAGATTCAGCCATCTCTGAAAAAGCCCTATGATTACATGAGGTTTTGGGGGGGACATCTAGTCATGAACCATAACAAAGACTAAAGTATTTCTTTTTGTTATTTATATCATAAATACTCTTGATGAGATTCCCTGGAAAGCCTACCATTTATATTATTTGATGATGTTTTCACTGAGGCAATTTATATAATGAGAAATCTGTGTAGTTGTCTGTCTATGTAGACAAAGAAACCTGTTTTAGATATTTTTCTGTCCCAACTATGACTCTTCAGTTTACCATGTTGTATGTGTGTCTCTAGTTTTATGTTAATATCATTCACACTGGGCATCATATTTTGACTAAGTTTAAAATAATTAAAACTTATCTATTTCAAGGGGCTAATGAATTTTTCCTCAAAGCTATTGATCATAGAAACTCTTTTCCCATGTACAGATTTAACTATTGATTATTAATTCTTATATTCCAAAACAAGAGAAAAATATTAGTCAAGCATCAATACTAACTTGCAGGTGGACAATGAAGATGGAGGAGTGTTGCTCAGTACTCCAAAGACATTGACTAAGATTTAACCTGACTTCCTGCAAAGGAAATGACAGAGTTTTGTCAGCATGTTCCAGACATGTGACAAAGTTGAATCTTCTTAGATATGTATAATATTCTTCACCTGGCTTCAGTTTTATGATTTAGTAGCATTAAAATGTTCTGTATAGAAGATTCTTTCCAAGGCAGATAACATAAAAACCTTGGGACTTTTGGAGCTATCATGCAGTGAGTTCCCAATTTACTCAATTTTTTCACAGATGTCCTGGATCAGGTGCTAATTTCAGCAGGATCAAGCAGGAGGTCAGTCTCCAGTGAACTCTCCTGGAATCCACCTTAATTCAGAGGAAGCAGACAGAAAATATCCAGTTCCTCTATTGGATGGTTTCAGCATGGCCAAACAGAGAGCTAATGTTTTCTATCAAATTTCAGAGTCAGGTGTTTTGATTCTCCTGCTAGGTTAGTGTCAGTGGGCTGAGCAGTGGGAGGTGATGTTCTTTTCTCACCCAGTACTCTGATTTCCCTCAGAGTAGAGCCAAGGGAGTCCAACAACAAATCAAATTTCAATCTCAATTTGTCAACACAATCTGAATGAATGTTCAGGACTTAATACTGAAGTAAAAGGTCAATACCTAAAGGTAATAGCCTTACAGAGTATGTGTGAGGTCCTGAGTTTGAGCTACAATGTTTGTGCACTCACAGACACATGTGCACAGAATAAAATGTTTAATTAAAAAGATTTTTAATCCATGGACTTGAGATCATCTGTTTTTTTTCCATTTTATTTTAAAGAGAATAAGACAAAAGAGGTCAGTACAGAGCAGATTGGAACCGGACAACATAGGCAACACAATATTTAACATTAAGACAACCAGACATTAACAACAGCTATCACAATATTTCTTTCTCTGCTATAGTTGAGCATAGTTTCAAATACAATAATATCAAACATAACAAAAAAGTATAAAACCATTCAAAGAGTGAAAGAATTTCAGCACATTCTGAACCAAATAACAGAGAATGATCAACGGGTACTATAATATCTCATTTTCAATAAAAAATTTTGTTTATACTTTCACACAAATTCAAATCCCAATAAGACACAATGTGATAGATAGAACCAATGGAAATAGAAGAATAGAAGCTTGGTAGGACTTCTAAGAAGGACAGTATTAAATCAGCAATAGCTTTCATAATGTTTTGTTCTCTTCAAACCAGTGTTCAGAGCATCACCTATAATCAAGTCAAACAAAACAGGATAAAACCATTCCAACTGAAGAAAGAAAACATTGAAAGTCTTCAAAGCTATGAGATGGGCACTCATGCTTACCATGAAATCGTATATACTCTTACCAACTCTCATACTAGGGAGACTATATGGTATTTACACATGTGGGTTTGATTTATTTCGCTTTTGAGTATGGTCTCAGTCATGTCCATTTATTTATAAATATTTCAATGTGATCATTCTTTATTGCTGAGTAGTACTCCATTGTATAGAAATACCACAACGTTTTATCCATTCCTCAGTTGATGGGCACTTAGGTTGTTTCTAGGATCTGGCTAGTACAAATTGTGCTGCTATAAACATGGGTGCACATATATCACTGTGGTATGATGTTTTCAGATCTTCTGGGAATATGCCTAGAAGTGGAATAGCTGGGTCAAAAGGGACCTACACACCCAGCTTTTTGAGGAATTTCCAGACTGGCCTCCACAGTGGTTGCACCAGTCTACACTCCCACCTAAGGTGCAGAAGAGTTCCTTTTCCCCCACAAGCTCTCCAACACTTGTTGTTGGTAGTGTTTTCTATCTTGACCAATCTTTCTGGAGTGATATGGAATTTCAGTGTGGTTTTAATTTGCATTTCTCTCATGACTAATGATGATGAACATTTTTTCATGTATTTATTTGCCATTTGTATTTCTTCATCTGAGAACTGTGCATTCATTTCAGATGCCCATTTTTGGATGGGGTCTTTGAATTTCAAGGGTCTGATTTTTTTAAAATTTTTTATAAGTTCTAGACAAAAGTCCTTTGCCTGAGGGACTGTCCATTAAGATATTTTCCCAATTTGTGTTTTTTCTTTTCACTCTGCTGGAAATCTCTTTTGATGTGCAGAAACTTTTTAATAAGTTGTGGTTCCAGTTATTGATTCTGGGAAGTATTTCCCGTGCAGTTTGATTCTTGTTCATTAATTCTCTTCCGACACCTATATCTTTGAGATTTTTACCCACTTTGTCTTCCAGTAGATTTAGTGTTTCTTTTTTAATATTAGATCTTTGATCCATTTAGATTTTAGTTTAGTACATGGTGATAGGCATGGGTCTAGTTTTAGTGTTCTGCATATGGATAGCCAATTTTTCCAGCACCATTTGTTAAAAAGACTGTCATTCTTCCAGCGAGCATGTTTGGCCCCTTTATCAAAGATAAGGTGGTTGAGTGAGTTTGTGGTTGTGGTTGTATCTTCCAATGTATTCCACTGATCTTCAGGTCTGTTTGTATTCCAGTACCATGTTGATTTTATTACTGTAGCTTTGTAGTATAATTTCAAGTCAGGGATTGTGATGCCTCCTGCCTTGCCTTCATTGCTTAGAATTGCCTTTGCTATTCTCGGTCTCTCCTGGTTCCAGATGAATTTTAAGAGTGATTTCTTTAGATCTATGTGGTATGTTAGTGGTATTTTGATTGGGATTGTGTTGAATCTGTATAGTAATTTTGGGAGAATGGCCATTTTCACAATGTTTGTTCTTCCTATCCATGAACAGGGGATGTCTTTCCATTTCCTGAGGTCCTCTTTGATTTTATTTTTCAGGGTATTATAATTTTCACTGTACAGGTCTTTTACTTCTTTTGTGAGATTAATTCCTAAGTATTTCACTTTTTTGGACGCTAGTGTGAAGGGTGTGGCTTCTCTTATTTCTCTCTCAGTACTTTTGTTGTTAGTGTATAGAAATGCTATCTATTTTTGAGTATTTACTTTGTATCCAGCTACCTTGCTAAATTTATTTATTATATCTAGGAGTCTTTCAATAGAGTTTTGGGGGTCTTCTATGTAAAGTATAATGCCATCTGCAAATAATGATAATTTAACTTCCTCTTTTCCTATATTAACTCCTTTTATTTCTCTCTCTTGTCTAACTGCTCTGGCTAGTATTTCCAGTACTATGTTGAATAGGAGCAGTGAGAAGGGACATCCTTGTCTTGTGCCTGATTTTAAGGTAAAGGCTTTCAGTTTTTGACCATTTAATATGATGCTGGCTGTTGGTTTGTCATAGATGGCCTTTATCATATTGAGGTAAAGACCCACTATTCCAATTCTCTGTAAGGTTCTTATCATGAATGAGTGTTGTACCTTATCAAAAGCTTTTTCTGCATCTATAGAGATGATCATGTGGTTCTTCCTTTTGGCTCTGTTGATATGGTGAATTACATTTATTGATTTGCATGTGTTGAACCATCCCTGCATTCCTGGGAGGAATCCCACTTGGTTATGATGTATAATCTTCTTGATGATTTGTTGCATCCTGTTTGCCAATATTTCAATGAGAATTTTTGCATCTATGTTCATTAGGGAGATTGGCCTATAGTTCTCTTTTTTAGTTAGGTCTTTCTCATGTTTTGGTACTAGAGTAATATTTGCTTCCAGGAATGACTTAGGAAGAATTGATTCCCTTTTGATTTCATTGAAAAGATTGAGGAGTGTCGGAATTAAGTCTTCTTTGTATTTCTTGTAGAATTCTGCAGTGAATGCATCTGGGCCTGGGCTCTTCTTTGTTGGCAAGGACTTAGTTACATTTTCAATTTCAGTAATAGAAATTAGGTTGTTCAGCATTTTTACATCTTCCTGATCCAAGTTCGTTAGTTCATATGTACCTAGGAATCTGTCTACTTCTTCTGTGTTATCGAATTTATGAGAGTAGAGGTTTTCGAAATAGGTGATGACGATCTTCTGTATTTCCGCCGAGTCTGTAATAATTTCACCTTTGTCATTCCTTATTGCATGAATTTGAGTTTTTTCTTTTCCTTTTTAAATAAGGTTGGCCAGGGGCTTATCAATTTTATTTATGCTTTCAAAGAACCAACTCTGATTCATTGATCCATTTTATTGTTTTCTTAGTCTCTATTGTATTAATTTCTGCTCTGATCTTTATAATTTCCTCCCTTCTTTTGGCTTTGGGCTTGACTTGTTCTTCTGTTTCTAGATGTTTGAGTTGTAGCATCAGGTTGTTTATAAGTGTTCATTCTGTCTTCCTGATGTGGGAACTCAATGCAATAAATTTTCCTCTTAGGACTGCTTTCATTGCATCCCACAAAATCCGGTAAGTTGTGTTTGTATTTTCATTTGCTTGTAGATATTCTTTAATTTCTTCTTTAATGTCCTCCATAACCCACTGATTGCTCAAGAGTGTATTCCTCAGTTTCCATGTGTTTGTGAGGTTTTTGCAGTCGCTTTTATTGTTAATTTCTAGTTTCACCACACTATGATCCGATAACATGCATGGGATAATTTTAATTCTTTTGCATTTACTTAAATATGTTCTGTGGGCTAGTATATGGTCTATTTTAGAGAATGTCCCATGAACTGCTGAGAAGAAGGTATATTCTTGTGTTGTTGGATGGAACACTCTGTATACATCTATGAAGTCCATTTGTTCACAGGTGTGGTTCAGTTCTGTTATGTCTTTGCTGATTTTCTGTCTAGTTCATTTGTCCCTTTGTGTCAATGGTGTATTGAAGTCTCCTGTTATAATTGTGTTATTGCTTATTTGATTTTTCATTTCTGTTAGTATTTGCTTTATATAGCTGGATGCTCTGGAATTTGGTGCATATATATTTAAGATTGTTATCTCTACCTCTTGAAGTTTTCCGCTAACAAGTATGTAGTAACCTTCTTTATCTCTTTGGATCATTCTTGGTTTGAAATTCACATTGTCTGGAAACAGGATGGCTACTCCTGCTTTTTTTGGTTTCCTGTTGCATGAAGTATTGTTTTCCATCCTTTGACTTTCAGTCTATGAGTGTCCTTTTGGGTTAGATGGGTTTCTTGTAGACAGCATATGGTTGGATGTTGTTTCTTGATCCATTCTGCCAGTCTGTTTCTTTCAATTGGTGAGTTGAGGCCATTTACATTGATGGTTGTAACTGTTATATATTGATTTATTGTTGACATGTTATCTTTATGCTTTTGTATCATTAGCTTTGCATTCTGTTTATTGTCTGCCTTGCTTGGTGGTTTTATACCATGTGTATCTAGAATGTCTTTCAGTATTCTTTGTAGGGTTGGTTTGGTGTTCATGAAGTTCTTCAGCTGTTCTTTGTCATGGAAGTATCTTATTTCTCCATCCATTTTGAAGGACAGTTTTGCAGAGTACATCAGTCTGGGTTGAAAGTGGTTTTCCTTTAGGATCTGAGATATTTCACTCCATGATCTTCTTGACTTCATTGTTTGTGTTGAGAAGTCTGCTGTGATTCTGATAGGTTTTCCTTTTATCTGTCTTTTCTCTCTAACAGTTTTTAGTATTCTCTCCTTATGGTGGATTTCTGGGATGGTGATTATTATGTGTCTGGGTGTAGTTTTATTTTGGTTATGGCTGTTTGGAGTTCTATATGCTTCACTTATCCAAATGTCAGTTTCTCTTCTCATGTTTGGGAAGTTTTCAGCTATTACTTCTGTAAATATCCTCTTGATGTCATTTTGGCTATCCCCTTCTTTTTCATTTATCCCTATTAATCTTATGCTATTTTTCTTTGCATCATCTAGCAGCTGTTGAATTGTTATTTCCTGATTCTTTGTTATTTTTAAGAGTTCTTTCCTTTTCTGTTCACTGGCTGCAATATTATCTTCAAGGTCTGAAATTCTATCTTCACTTTCATTGAGGCAGTTTTGGCAGCTTTCAATTGCATTTTTGATTTCCTGTATATCTCTTTGAATATGCTTTATGTATTCTGTTTGTTTCTTATAGTGTTCATTCAGGGATTCTATCTGTTGCTTTGTTCCTCTAATTTTTTAGCTGTGTTTTCACTAGATGTGTTCACTATTTTTTTCTCTCTTTTTATCATTTATTCTTTTACCTGGGCAATTATTTCTGATTTGAATTTCTCCATAGCTTCCCCTAGTTGCATCTTTATTTCACTTGATATCATTTCAGACATTTCAGGTGTATGGCTTCTTTTTTCTTCTATGTACATGGTTCCTAAGCTTCCTTGGGGTGGGCTGGAGTTTTGAGCCTGCCTTTTGGTCTTTCCTTTTGTCATTTTTCTATATTTCCTTGCTTTGAGCGGTGTTCCAAAGCTCTGTCTGGATGTGTGGTGAGTTTCCTCCTGCACCCTTAGTTCCTGGAGCAGCGCTGGCTTGCCCACAGGCTTTTGGCTCCCTAAATTGAAAGGTAGAAGCTGGTCCTCATGAACTGGGGCCCATGGAATCTTGGGCTGCATTCCTGTGTCCAAGGGGGTGAGTATGATCTCAACCACTGGGAGTGCTGGTTTTAAGCTCTCCCCAGGCCAGCCCACACCATGCTGTCAGGCCCCCAGCTCAGCCTCCATCTCCTGAACTGAGAGAAGGCCACTGAGCCTGTTGCACTAAGGCTGTGGATCATCCAGGACTCGGTCCAGTGTACCTGGTAGTTATCCAGAAGCTCAATTGCCTGGAGCACAGGTCGCCAACTCTCCACAAGCCCGCCTTGGGGTGGCAGGATTCACCTCACAGGGTCCTAACTCCCCTCTGCAGGCTCTTGGCCCCCCAAATTGTAAGGCAGATGCTGGGCCTGGGGAACTGGAGCCTGAAGAAACTCAGGCCACAGTCCTTTGTCCTAGGGAGTGGGAAAGATCTCCCGGGTGGTTAGTCTCCCAGCTCAACCTCCACCTCCCGAACTGAGAGAAGGTTGCTGGGCATGCTGTACTAAGGTGGTGGAGCTCCCAGGACTCAGTCCAGTGTACCGGTAGCTAGCCAGAAGCTCGACTTCCTGGGGCCCAGGTCGCCAACTCTCGAGATCATCTGTTTTAAGGGGTCTGCACTATAATTGATTAACACCATTTATTTTTCTTGTTTTGATAAAACAGGTTTTTTCCTCCTGATCTGTAGTTGAAATATTTGTCAGTGTAAACAAATCATGTGGTGTACTAATAACTGGTGGTCAACTTGTAGCACTCAGCTGAAGCAAATTAACATGGTGCTGGGTGTGGAAGGTTCACCTGGGGATTGTTGCCAACAACATGAAAAGAACTGGAGTGGAAGAGGTGGTGATGTTGATTCTCTGGGAGAAGTTTGTCACACTGGTTTTCCTGATGTGAACTCAGTGATTCTCATCACTGGAGGAGTTTAGGACCTTGTTGTCGCTGAGGAAGGTGTGGTTTACTTTGAGGGAGTTCTGGCCCTTACTTTTAGTGTTGCTTCCTGGCTTCCATGCAGCTTCCTCAGCCTGCTGGCACAGATCCTTCATCCCACTGATGCAGACTTTCTAGCTTCCACCACTGCCTTTTGGGTCTTCACAGTGCAGATCCTTGGTACAGACTTGCATGAGACATTTTTATGGGCACTAGGCCCTCAGTTGGACTTATTGGGGAGGTTGTCATGTGTTCTAGATTGACATCTGGACTTGTACAGGACACTTCTGTGGGATCCAGGCTCTCAGATGGATTATCTGGGTCTCCAGTGTGTGGAAAGCTCTCTCAGTCTCTTTTTTCATTTTACTCTTTGGGTGACTATTATAAAGTAAGTCTATAAATTATGTATCCTGTATTAAATTCTTTCCTTTGCAAATCCTAACTACAGCAAATTGTTAATATAAAATGCAAGTACAAAAATGTCTCATTATTGCATAGATACTTCAAGCTAGAGCTTGAATTTGAATTGGAGCTTTTTTACTCCATCACCCAAACTTTGTACCTTAAGATATGAAACTATCCTAAGGATATATCCAGAATGTGGGACCTGCTCACCATGACTGAAAGAATAAATGAAAGCCACAGAGAGGGACCAGGCAAAAATTTAAAGAAATTGGTTGGCCATTGCAATTGCATTTTGTCATATGCTGGTTTCTCTGCATCACTTACGTTCCTTAGATTAACTGGAAGGCTCTGATGAAATACACAACCTTTATCATTAGCTATGTCTTGCTGTCTGAGGAATAGTATTAGAAAGTTTTTTCCTCTTTTTTTGTTGGCATTAGACACTCAGCAGCGGGAGTAGATAGATCAACTTTGGGGAGAAGGAGCCAGTCTACTGGACCCAGGAATAGCCTCCACTCTCAGTTGCTATGTTGTGAAGTAGACCAAGCCAGACCATGTGGGTAGAAGACTGTGAGAACACAAAAAAACAGATGCCCACTCAGTTCCCAGATACTTTAGCTTTCTGCCTCTTTCTTGAGGTTCTCCTGACAGACCCTGAATTCAAAGCTTCCCAGATATGTCTTTTCAAAATTCATAATGTAAATAAATTATGAGAGATTATGGAACTGATTTTGCTCTTGTAAGATGCAAAGGTTTGGAGTGATTTGTCATGCTACTGTAGGTAATGGGACAGGCTGTTATAGAACCAGAGCCTTTTTCTTTCTAGCTTCAATGTATCGGAGTTATCCTCTCTCATCATTCCTTATTGGTCAACTACCTGTAGAGAATATGGGGTTCTGGGTGTTAGTTGAGAGAAAAACATCATCAAAATAGCAGTAGGTAGCATAGGAGTCTGACCCACCTGTTAGTGCTAATTAATTGTGCTTTCTGGGGCTATTGAGACTTAATCACAAATATATCATTTTACTGGGTAATACTAGCTCATTATAATACCTAGTGCATAATGGGCAGGAGAGGTCATATGGTCTGTGCCAAGGTGATCAGGCTCCATTAGGACCCAGTAACAATTTGAAACTAGTTTCACATTGGTAGTTCTTTGCCAGAGGGCATGACCAAATACAGAATTCTAGGAGTCTATTCTGCAATTGTCTTATCAGAATTTGAAGTAAACAGCACAGAGCAGCTTTTTATCCATTTTTAAGCATTAACAATGAAATTTATTAACTAGATTTTAAGGCACTTTGATGCTATTATATAACACAAGTTCAATTCTTCACAATTTTTATAGCTTTCATGTGATAATATATTTCATTTTTTATCCATTTTTAATACCTCTGACCATCTGGGATCTCTTGGATCATGAAAGAGAAGCTTAGACCTGTTATATAACATTCTTCTGCTCTGGGCACTGCCTGAAACTGGCAGTGTTCCAAGTATTGATAAACAAATTAGAGAAGTACTCTTAAGTAGAGTATATATTGTCTCTGAAATCCAAAGATGCCTACCAAATTTTATGCCTCAAAAAGTTAAAATGTGAGGTGCAACAATTTATTCTTTTTTTTGAGATATCCCTGGCACATCCTAAAACAATGAAACTCAAAATTTCACCATTGTGGCAGGCCCTGGAAAACATTTTGGTTTATCTCCTATGCTCTGAATGCATGTACTTCCCCAGGGCACTCAAAGCACTCACCAACCCCTGCTCCCTAGATCCAACTGGTATGACATTCTCAACATATGGATAACCTGGAGGATCAAGCAATATGCCTGACTTCTCAAAAGATTTGTAGACTATCATAAGCAGAGAACAGATGAGGTTCCACAGATTTGAGCAAAATAGTGAACGTGTTCCAAGTCCTGATTTAAGTCAGTAGAGTAATCTAAGGTTTTAAAAGAAACTTTCTCATCAGTATATCCAAAATTTTAGTGATTGGTACTTATGCTTCAATTTTTGGGGATATTCACCTATCATTTTTTGATAAAATCAGCTAAATAAAATATGTAGATTATACTTACCTATGGATTTTAGCTTTTTGTAAGCAGAGAACCTATACCTAAGGAAGTGATTCATAAAACATTTCCAGATATAAATATTTTAAGGCTGGGGATTTACCTCAGTAGCTCAAGTGCTTGCCTCATAAGCGTGAGATCATGAGTTTGATCCTCAGCGCAAAAATATAAAGCAAAACCCCCAAAATATAAACATTTTACCCAAATACCTAAAATTCTAAAAACTAAATATTTATTTTCAAATATAAACAATACAGACACAAATATATTTTGTGTTAAGGGAAAAAAATGTAAGAATTGTTTAGGCATAAGTATTCATCAAGTTAGAAGTTATAAATTTTCAGCTAAAAATTGTCTTTTTGCCACACTTTTGGAATAATTGAGAGAAAGAACTGGAAGCTATTATTTCCACTTTATACAAGATGAAATCCATCTCTGGCTAGCCCATCAAGCTCAATTAGCAAGTCACCCACAGAAAAGATCTGAAATGGAGTCCTTATTTGACATTCTTCGCAAATACCTAAGCGGAATAACCCAATTCATATTCTACTGTCACAAGTAAATATAAATCTGTCTGAGTCTGTGTGTACTGCTGATGCTCAGTTTCCAGTTAGCCAGCACTTATTGTAAGGCAGGTAGGACAACCTTACAATTTTCTTTCTTAATTTCATCTCTAACACCAAGCGTTGTCATTTGTAAATGACATGGTTGATTAGTGACATGAGGATAAATAGCATTGCAAAGTAGGTAACACAACCTCTGAATCAAAAACTCCAGCTTTAAAGCATTCTGTGCTAAAGATCATTTTTCTCCTGAGGCTTCCTTGTTGAGGCAGTGGTAGAAAATTCAGTCCTGGACAGTGCCCCATAATCTGTGGTTTACACTCTGGAAACAAGTTTGATGATATTCTGAGGAAGAGCACCCTTACTGATCATGGAAGCCTCCTGCTCATTACTAGCAACTTTCACCAGTCACACTATTAATCAGGTAACTTGAGTGCTTGTGGTCATGTCTAAAGAGTATGAAATAAAGTCATTGTTTTTTTTCTTTTAAGGGAAAGCCAGATAAAAATTGCTATATCATCCAATCTAGAGGAGATGAGAGAAGGAAGAAAGACCAGTGGTAAGCAAGCTAGATTCTGAAGTCCAGACCTGGTTTTACATTCACTCTCTGTCAAAAATGGGCTGAATGACTCAGGCTGATCACTGAAGTTTTCAATTCTCCAAACCTCAATTTTCTCACCAGCAAATCAGGTATAATAACATCCATTCTTTAGTGTTGCTGTGAGGGTTGAGCAAGACCATCATTGATGAGAATAGCTTAAGATTTGGTAAGTATATATACATTTATTAGGTGCCTATTATTTTCCATGAATTGGGTAAAGTCACTAACAGATAGTTACTGCCTTCAAGAAACTCACAGTTTAGAGGTACAGGATGAGGCAGTTATATTATAATAGCCAAGGTACTTAAGATGGGAAGCTCTTTGAATTTATGGGATTTTCACTGCTTCCAGAAAGATAGAATTTCCTGGGTAAAGGAGGAGGAGAAAGACTCATGTAGACAGAGGAATCATTAGGTGGCTCATTTAATTACTTCTTGAAACAGGTTTTTAATTATGGTCTCTCATCTTAAAAACATTAAATTTATCAAAACCAGTTAGCAATAATGTGGCTATGCTGGGTCTGTGAAAGTGAGGGGGTGTGGAGAGAATGGCTTTAATGAAGAAGTCATACCTCTACCAGATCAGTTTCTAATGTACCTGTCTTCATTTAGTACCATTCTCTATTTTGAAATTGACATACTCTTTCTAGCATCCTATCTTCTTTCTTGTTCAAGTCCGTTGTACATCCCCTGATGTTCTATCTCTGCTTTCTGTGCCACCAAATTTCAGTTCAGCCTCTGTAATCTCATTGTTGCTTATTTCTTTGGCATGATCTCAAATCCTTCATCATGAATATTGGCTTATCTCCAGTGACTTTATTCATCTTCTATTTAAGTTTATCTTTAACCATTTACCAACATTTCCTTTATTACCTGAAATGATTCCCTATCCAAGTCTTTTCTTTCTCCAGAAACAGATTGTAAGACAAAGCCAATAATTTGAGTTTATATGGGAGTTTGACCTCAGGGAACCCTGAGTACAGAAAGCAAATGTCACTGAGAGGAAAAGGAAGCTGATAAATAAAACAAGAATTGAGTAGTACTGCACTGTATTAAAAAATCTTTTTAGTCACTCATTTTGAAATGTTTCAAGGTAAGTGGATGCATCTTGAGGCTGTACTCTTAACTGAAATAAATTGGACACTCATAAATATTGTTTTTCAAGTGTGAGAAACTGAAAGTGTAAAGGACCAAAAGGTATAACAGATACTGTGAAGCAGAAAGTATCCAAATGAGAAGGAGAACTATGGAGTGAAGATGGGGAAAAGATAAAGGGAAAAGAAAAAAATGAGAAAAGAAGAAAGCATGGAAACAAAGATTTTGTAAATAATGAGGGGAAGAGGAGTTTAAGGGAAGATAGTGAATGAGAAAAAAAGAAGAATCAAGATATATCATGTACAGGCACAAATTCCTTATGATGAGTGTGATTATTATGCATATCTAAACTGTACCAATAAACTTAATTTATTTTATAAAAGAGAAAACAAAAGTTGAGCAGATTTCCACTGTGGGCTAGTAGGGCACACTGTTGATACTATGACTGTCTCCCCAAGATCAGATAGTTTGTATGTAGGGTCAACAAGTCAGTTTTGTGATTTTCACTTAAAATTTATATGATGGTATGTATACTTCTCATATAACATATAGTATCTGCTCTCAGCATCCTTATTTTTCCTAGGGCCAATTCTTAGCTGTTTGCTTCAGACCTTTTTTGATTCAGTCAAAACCTAACTACCTGTGTAGCTGCTACCAGCTCCATCATGACTGTAGTAAATTGTAATTCTATGTTTTGTGTAATATTTTCTTACTCATCCAATACTCACATAAAATCATAATCTGAAGTGATATCAGAGTACAGAGGAAGACCTTTTCCTGGATGTCCCCACACAGCCCTAAAAACTGTCACTCCACTTGGAAACTTATGGTTCTCTGTCTTTATGTTAAAATGTACCAAATTTTAAAGATAAAAACTTCCCCTTACCATTCAGTCATTGCAGTCAGAAATCTGAGAGTCATTCTAGATGATTTCTGGAACCTCAACTCCCATATGTAGGAGTGGGCAAATCTTGTAGGTCCTACCTCTTAAATGTCTTATGCACACATTCTCTCTTGCTCTTTATTAGCAAGTTCTTGCCTTGTTTTAAACTTTCATCATTATTAGGGTAATTGTAACCACTTTCCTTATTGTCACCATCTGTATCTCAAGTTATGTCTTACTTCCTTATAATTTTCTGGTTGTGCAGTCATCTTTACAAAACCCAAATATGCCTGTGTTACACCCCTCATTCAGAGCCACTCCATTATTTACGTAGTGTATCAAGGTGGCCTAGCCTCTGCCTACTTCTTTACAACATTTTCTTTGTTTTTCTGTGAGTGTAGCAGAATCTGTCCTGATTGAGAATCTTCAGTTCTTCTCTTCATTACTTGGAAAGGAGGAAGACTTCACTTCACTTATGCTTTAGCTGAAAGATAAGGAAGCCTCTTGGGAAGCCTGTCTTGATAACCTTCCTTGTCGTCCTCTGTACTCAGATACCACTTCAGATCTTATGATTTTATGTGAATATTGGATGAGTAAAAATATATTACACAAAACATAAAATTATCCTGTGAACTGATAGTGAAGGTCTCTGTATCATTCAGTCCATCTCTATGTTCTAGTAACTAGACTATTCTGGGCCTGATTGATAAATATTGTTTATTGAATGAATAGACAAAAACATTCGTAAGGGGCTTATGATGATACTAGACAGGGTGGATTTTGGACAAGAACTTCTGACTGAGAAATCAAATGAGAGCTCACATCCTGATGGCTTGATGTAGGACTGAAGCAGTACTGGTATGGAGATAGCATTCTTCTGTCTTTTCTTAAAAACATGGTACCACCAGCTGCAGCCCTGGTGCCGGTATAGGAAGGGAAATAAAATTATTCAGTCTATGCAAGAAGCTGAGCTCATTTTAGAAATGAACTTATTAAGGAAAACAAGGATGGTCTTCTGATAAATTAGTGGTAAAATAAAGGCAAGGGTTTTGGGCAGCATATTATTTGTAAATAATGTTCTGAATCATGAAGAAAGAATGCTACCAAATAGTGTATATAGCTCTAGTGGCTATGCACTGTATTGAGTCTATTTTATTTTGTTTCACTCTTATGACAGTCTTGAGTAAAAGATAATATTTCCTTTTTTTTTTTTTTTTTTTTTTTTTTTTTTTGGTGCTGGGGATTGTACTCACTCATGACCTTGCTTTTACCAAGTAGGTACTTACACTGCTGAACTAAACCCTTGGCCCAATATTTCCATTTTAGAAGTATGCTATTTTCTCAAGTTATTAGTAAATAGATAAGCTGGGATTTGCTGTGGCCTTCCTAATTAATATCCAAAGACTTCTCTACCAGATTAAAGAAGGAAACTTGAGTACTAGATATGACATTTATTAACTAATTGTCTGAACTTCCTAAATTTGTTTTTATTTATAAAATTCTTCTATTTAATTGTGAAGCATGTAATGTTTCCAGTATTTCTTGGTATGAAAATAGTTTTTCATCGGCTACTCAGTCTGTTAGCATATGGCAGGTGCCTAAATGTCTAAAGACAAATGGATGGATGGATGTTGCTGCTGATACATAAGATGTTCCTATTTTTGAGGACATAACTATTAGAGTTAAACAGAGAAAGGGCTAATATAGCCATTAAGTGATTATAGCAATCTTCTCTTAAGCCTATTTTCATGGACTTCTCACAGAAAGGAGGGAAGTTGTGGCAGAAAACAACATTATTTTAAAGTATTTCAGTCCTCACAAACACCTGTGAATCCAACTCACAGATGAAGCAACTAAGGCATAGAAAGCATTACCTATCCAAAACCATGCAGCTACTAAGTGTGGTGTCTTACTAACATTGTTTATAAGGCAAATCTGTTGTTATTAGGGAATCACACATGTATAACCCATCAATTTCCAGTCACTGTCCCTGAACTCCTCTACTTCAACCACAGCGTTCTGCCTTTGAACATACTTTTCTAGTCTCCTCTCCCTTTTCCACATTGAACTTTGGTGGAAGCACTGTCATGTTTGCTCATGCATGATGATGGGAGGGATGGACTATCTACAGTTCTGTTTGCTTCAGGCATTGATTGTTTTCAATGAGATGTCATAAAAAAGTATAAGATATCTTGACCTAATAACAGACTCAGCTACTATCTGGCACTAGGGAACATGAGTTTATCTGACTTCTCTGTTCTAATGTGACATATTCACACCCAGAGACTTTTGCACAGTAGATACATTTACAGAATGGCAGAACAATTGGAATGAATATAATAAAACATCCTGTATATCCCTACCTAAGATAAGAATAAGTTGGAGCTAGAATAAGTTGAACACTAAATCCAACACTTACTATGTAACCTGTGGCAAATTTCTTAACCTTTGTGGATCCCTAAGTCCCTTGTCTAAAAGAATAAGAGAATGGAAAAGTGAAGAATCCATTTTAAAATCTGGTATGTAGCCATAAATAGGATGGTTTCTCTATTACGCATCTAACTGGTTCTTCCTGGGAAGGGGGTTGCTGAGTGGCTCAGTAGAAACTGAAGAAATGAACAAGACAACTGACTTCTAAAAAGCCTTACTACCTCTTCATCCAGAGTCTCAAAACTACAGGGTTAAGGAAGCTCAGGTTAAATGCAGCCGTGGTGGGACTTCATTCTCCCACCCTTCCATCTTCCACTGGATGGATCCACAGCCTCTCCACACTGGTACTGACTGGGTTACTCTCAGTTCTGAAACTCTGTCCTTTGTCACTTCTGAGCAATGAGGCATGAAAGAGTATTCTCTTTCCATGGTAAGCAGACCCTACATGTCCCTCTTGAATAACTGCTTCTTACAGATCACACAACAAGTTTAATTCCAGTTGCACAGGAAATGCTGCTTTTATCATCATCATCATCATCATCATCATGCTTATATGTGTGCGATGTCAGAATTTAGTGAAAATAGATAAACTTTGAAGCATGCAAAGATCTAGTTTTGAATTCTGAATTTCCATTTAGAAGCCATGAGCTCTAGTTGCCTCATCATCATCTATAAAATGCAGATGACACCTACATCAGAAGGTTGCTCAAGAATGATATGGGATGCCACTTTAAGGCATTTCCTTTATTTTCATAGTGACATAAAATGTGTATATGCACATTAGAGATAATTCATTGCATTTAAGAAAACAAAGATGCTAGGAGAGTTTTCTATTAGAGGTGACAAACATAACAAAGTTTTTAAGCTCTAGGTTGCTTTCTTCCTTTGGCAATGATGTGTGTACATTGGTAATTCCTACAATGAAGTAGTATGCTTTCTTTTATTTACCCATTATACCACAGGAGCTAAAACTGGAGGTGAGAATAATGGCACTGTGTAAGTGGTGCTACTGAGCCATTCATTCTCTGGCTTTAATGAAAGTAAAAACTCCTGACAGAAATCTACACATATCACACATTACTCATATTCTTAGGTAGAGAGACTACAAAAGTCTCTGAATATGGTCAGCATATAATGTGACACTACTTGATAGTGGGGCAAACATTTGTGTCCCACTTTGCATTATGCTGTGTGATGTTTTTTCTTTTGTTTGGTTTTCTATCATGCTTAATTTGATTGCTGAAATAGTACTGTGTCAACATTATGACAAGTTTTAATTACCCCTTCATCTTTTAAAATTAGGAGCATACAGGATGTTTTATTGCATCCATTTTGTTGCAATCCATTTGTTGCAATGAAAATGTTCACATAGTTTAATGTCCTGATTTCCTGATGCATTTGCTATGGTGCTGTTATTTGCTGATAATGATTTCAACAAAAGTATACCTATGCAACATGTTTTACTTAACAGTTCTCCCATTGGTATCTATGTAAATTGTCTAAAGCATTCTCTCTCATAAAAAAATCCATCTGGAATTTTGGAATCTGTTGCTATGACTGATAGGAATTCTTCTTGAAGTAAACTGACTTTGTGAGATGAACACTAAGGTAATTCATGAAATTCAGAAAGTTTTAGCACCTAAGTCTTTTTTTCCCCCAGCACTTAAGTCTTAAAAGAGGGCAAGGATAGGGCTGATGTTAGAACTTGCCACTTGTAAGGTATTTCCTTTATTCTCATAGTGTCATATAATATGTATATGCACATTAGAGATAATTCATTGCATTTAAGAAAACAAAGGCTTCCCATTTGCATTGTCTGTCTCTCAGTTCATCTGTTTGACTTTTATTTCCTGCCTCAACCAAATTTTCTTTCTTCTTTTTCAGCCCCAAGTGTTGTACAAATTCTAAATTTTTACACATTGCAATTTTAACCAGTTCTGAGAGACTATCTTTTTATTTGCTCTAATTTCAAATGGACAGCAAAGAAAGATGGTTATGCTTATTGTAAAGTCAAGGGTGTGTTGCTGCATCAACACATGTGGACAGGATCTGGAGTCTGAGTGAGGATCTTGTTCCCAGCTTGGCAACAGTGTTAGGCAGGTACAGGGCAGGCTCATGTCTACAGAAGGAATACTCCCATGAAAATATATATAATCAGGGGCAGCACACAAAAGATAGGATACTGGAAAAATAAACATACACCTAATACTGCCATGAAAGCCTTACTATGTTTTTCTCATTCTTTTGATTGATTCACTTAGAAAAATTATATATGGAATTTCAATGATTCTTGAGATGATTTCTCAATTTACTTTCCCCCAAATTCCTCTCAATCAATCCAAAACATCCTTTAGTTCCAATGCAACTCCTCACCTGTCCTTCTTGCTGACGTGGAAAGCATGGGTATGGTAGTATCTGTGATCTTAGGTGGAGTTGCAGGGCTCAGAGATGGTTGATCAGTCATTCTTTGAGCCAAATAGAGAATTCATGTGGCTTTTTGGGTAATTGAGAGGCCATTTCTTCCCCTTTACTCCCCCAGGCTGCTGTCTGACTTGCTGCTGTTCCTTTCTGCTGCTACACCCTAGTTTTCTTTCTGGGCTTCCTTCTCTATCTAGCCTCACTATTAAAGTGGGATACTTTCATTCTTCCCTGCTATTTCTAAAATAACCAAAAGAAATGCATTTAGATGATAAATGTTTTCACTATTGGTCACATCAGAGAAGCTAAGAGAGGTGGCCAAAATGACAAACACTGATGAGGGCTTAGCACAGCTCACAATTTCTGAAATTGTTCAATAATCTTTTTTTTAAAAATCTTTTTTATTTTAAAGAGAATAAAACAAAACAGAGCAAAGCAAATTAGAATAGAACAATGCAACCAACACAGGACTTCAAAACAAGACGACAAGAAATCAACAGTGGCTACCACAAAGTCTCTTGTTTTCTTTAAAATAGCTGTCCATACCTTCATACACAACAATATCAAACATAACAAAATAGTATAAAACTAATCAAAAGAATGAATGCATTACAGGACTTCAACACCAGATAATAGGAAATGAACAATGGTTTCTATAATGTCTCATTTTCTTCAAAACAGTTTTTCATACTACTACACATAATAAAATCAAACAGAACACAGCAGAATAAAACTGATTAAACAAATGACTGAAAACATTATAGGACTTCAAAAGATAATAGTAAACCAACCATGAATACATAATACATCCCATTATGTTCAAAATAGCTGCCCATACCTTCAGACACAGTAAAATCTAACAAAACAAGACAGAACAAAACCAAGCCTGACAAAATTGTGGAAACAATACAAGAGTTTAAGCCAAGACAGTAAGAAGTTAACAGTATCACTACCTTCTCCTCCCAGGTGTTTCTTCCCCTATCACTTTTATAATGTACATTGTGCTTTTTGGTATCTCTAACTCATTCTGTTTTTTATGCTAGGGTTCACCCATATGAGTTCAAACATTTTCACCTATGAACATGATCTCCAGTTGCATCCATTTACCTACAAGAACCTCAAGAGTATTCTACTTTACAGTTGGGTAGCTTTCCATGGTATGAAAATACCATATCTTTCTTATCCATTCTGTGGTTGATGGGCAAGTTACCTTTGCTTTTTTTCTGATCTCCTGTTGTATGGAACAATTGTTTTCTCTCCTTTGACTTTCAGTCTATAAATTTCCTTTCAAGTTAAATGTATTTATTTATTTTTAAAATTTTTTTAAATTAATTTGAAGGTCATAAAATACAACAGAACAGGATGGAATAAAGTCAGTTGAGACAGTGTAGTGAAATTGGTACAGAACTTCACAGCAGGTTACTGGGATAATAGTAATAGGTTCCATAGTATATCTCATTATCTTCAAAATAGTTGTTCTTTTAATCAGTTATAGTAAAATCAAAGGAAATACAGAATATTATAGAACTTATCAAAACAGAATATTGAATAGAGCAATACCATTAATCAGGACAAAGCAAAACGGTGATAAAATATTTGCCTTCAAAGAGATGGTAGAAGGAAATCCTCCTTATTTGCTATATTACATACAGTCAACCTCCCAAGAGATGCTCAGATCTCTGGCTCGCACTTGCTAAGGGGGCATGGGAGAATGGGATGTTTGATTTTCAGCCCATGCACTGGTAGGCTCACAGCTGCCCACCAGGGAGGCAGGCTGGTTGCTCGGTTTCCCAACGCCCTAATTCCAACATGGTGTGGATCTCAGGAGCCACTGCACTGCTGCTTCTCTCCCTGGGGTGGCTGCAGCTTGCCAGATCACAGCCACTTACCAGGGTGGCAGGCTGGTTGCTCGGTTTCCCAGTGCCTATGTTCCAACATTGCATGGATTTCAGGAGATGCTGCTGCTTTTCCCGTTCAATAATCGTAAGAGAAATAAGTTTATCTTTTCACTAGATCTTCTGGTTACATTTTATAGATTATTTATTTCTTTGTTTTTAATGACATTATTAAGGGCAGTTAAAAATTTTCATGTATGTGGATATTGTGAAGAATATTGAAAATACTGTACACCTAAAATTAAAAAATGAAATGTATAAAATATCAAGGGTAACACCATTCAGAGACTTTACCTTAAGAAGCATCTCATCTGGTTTATCATATCAAGTTTGTCCCCATCTAAGTTGCTCAGTCCTTTCACCAAAGTAGATTCAGTGCTATGACTACTTTCTGTTTTTGCCTGTAAGTCACTTTCAGAATCATCTTTCTGATAGTATGTTAAGATGCCATGGTTATGGGAGACTTTTTTTCTCATTTGACCACCTGCAGTGGAGCATCAGATGTAGTATGTGTTAGTCAGTTACCCAGCACTGTGACAAAATATGTGAGATAAATAACTTATTTTTTAAAATATTATCATCATGTTTTATTGATACTTCATACATCACACATTATTTAGTAAAACACTTAAATCTTTTCTAATTTAATTATTTCCATCTTAATAACATATGTACCCCAGAAATGATTAGCTTTATATAAGTTGGAGTCAATTAATCAATTAATAGTCTACATTCACTTACCAAATTAGACATGCAATGTTTAATTACTTGGCAAAGTTTATCATAAGTAAATCAATATTGTAGTGTAAACCAATTTATCATTCTTATTGAAAAAACACAAAAAATAGACGGAATGAATGAGAAAATTCTTAAATCATATTGACTGTTGCTGGAATATGACTGTATTTGAAAGAAATTATGAGATGCATTCAGTGAACATACAGAAGTTCAAGAAAGCATATATCTTAAGCTTCAGAGCAAATAGGATTTTTATTTTGGAATGTATGAAATTTTCACTTAATTATTAGTCTACAGATATACAGGTTTATAAATCAAATAGAAAGATATTTACTCTCAGTCTAAACTAGGAAAGCAGCACAAGAGAAATGTTAAAATATTATAATATGTATGTGTGTGTGTGTGTGTAACTGTAATGCATATATATGTGTATGTGCTCTTCTATATAAACACATATATAATAAATCCATTACTAATGTTTTACAAGTAGCTATATTATTACTTTTTCCAATAAAAGCATTGTTGGGGAAATAGTCATAGTATTATAGAAAAAACATAATATCTCATTTTTCCATTCAAATTTCAGACATGTTTCTCATCAAAAAGGCAATAATAGCAGGAGCATTGACATACATGTATAATATCACTACACAGGAAACTGAATCAGGAGAACCATATGTGTGTGGCCTGACTGGCTAGCTGAGTGAGAATTTCTCTCCAAATAAAAATTTTAAAAAGGCCTAGAGATGCAGCTCAATGGTAGAGCACTACTGGGTTCAATATCCATACAGAAATAAATGCATAAATAAATGACAATAAAATATGGAAATCTTCAAAAGCCTTGAGTGTGTTAGTATCTTCTAGAGTTATTTTGGAGTTTGCAAAACTTCATTTTATCTTATGTTTTTTAAAAAACTATAAACTATATCATTTTCATATAACAAAAAGTATACACTTGAATGGGATTTTATATATATATAACTATCACTGTCAAAATGTAGAACACTTCCACCAGACTGAAAAATTTTCTTACATCTTTTTGCTGTCAACGCTTTGCATGCTAATCCTAGGCAACTTACCTTTCTCCACAGAATAGATTTGATTTTATGATATTTACATAATTGTAACCATACAGTGTGTTCTCTGAAATTGATCTCATTTTTCTCAGTTTGGTGTATTTTAGATTGTTACATTACTCCATTTTGACTGCTGTAATAAAATGCCATAAACTAGGTAGCTTATTAACAGTAGAGGTTTGTTTCTTATAGAACACACTGATATATCAGGAAATTTGTTCCTTTTGATTGTGGAATAATACATTGTACAAATACATGTGCACAAATTGTTTATCTACTTACTTGTTGAGAAGCATTCAGTTTAATCCTAGTCTAGGGATTTTCATGAAGAAATTCTTATGAACACTCATAAACATGTCCTTTTTTTTGGCTGTTTTCTATTTTTCTTGGATAAATGTTAAGATTGAAAATTTCAGGTCATTTAGCAAGCTTATATTTATATTTAAGAAATGCCAAATGTTCTCCAAAGAGATAGTAAAATTAATATTTCATCAGCAACATTTAAAAGTTCTAGCTGGTCTGCATTATCAGTATTCAGTGGCTTTGTAACAATGTCAAATTCTGACTTTTAATTATATCTCCCTGATGATTAATAATATGCAACACCTTTTATTACCTTATCTCAATAACATACTGTGAAGTGTTTTTCCAATAATATTTTCAATGTTTTCATTTATATTTGTCTCAGTTGAGTTGTATATTCAACATAAAACTTTTATCAGGTTTACATTGTGAAACTGTGTCCTCAGTCAGTGGTTTTACTTTCCTTATCTCATAGCTTTGAAACCTTTCAATGTTTTCAATCATCAGTTGGAATGGTTTTATTCTGTTTGACTATATCATGCGTGATGATATGAACAGCTGTTTTGAAGAAAACAAAACATTATGACAGCTATTGCTGATTTAATATCATCCTTCTTAGAAGTCCTACCATGCTTCTATTGTTCTATTACCATTGGTTCTATCTATCACATTGTGTCTTATTGGGATTTGAATATGTGTGATAGTTTAAACAAAATTTTTCTATCAAAAATGATATATTATAGTACCCATTGATCATTTTCTGTTATTCGGTTCAGAAAGCTCTGTAATTCTTTCACTCTATGCATTGCTTTATACTATTTTGTTATGTTTGATATTGTTGTATTTGAAACTATGCTCAACTATAGCAGAGTAAGTGATATGGTGATAGCTACTGTTGATGTCCTATTGTCTTAATGTAAAGTACTGTGTTGCCTATGTTGTCCTGTTCTGATCTGCTCTGTACTTCCCTCTTTTGTTTTATTCTCTTTAAAATAAAAAGTTAAAAAAAATGAAGATAAATAACTTATTAGAAGGAAAGGTTTACTTTGGCTTACAGTTTCAGAAATTTTAATACATAATCAATTGGTTCTACTATTGTAGGCTCTTGGCAAGGCATGATATATGCATCATGTTGAGAGTGTATGGTTGGAAAAACTTGTTCACTCCTTGGAAGCTTAAAGAGAAGGAACAGAACAGGAAGGGACTTGGGTCCCCATATCACACTTAAGGGCATACCCCACTGTGACTTAACTTCCTTCCACTAAGACCTATCTCTCAATAGCAACACAGGCTGGTGACCAGGACTTAAACACATGGGCCTTTGATGGACACTTACCAAACCACTGTATGTGGCATCCAGCTTTCTCTTGTGCCTTTCATTGTCTCTCTTATTCTTCCTCTTTCTCTATTCCTGCTCATGAAACAGGTAGCTGCACGTTGTTCTCACTTTCATTCCTTAGCTTCAGGCTGATATGTGATAGTCATACATTGCTTTCTTTCTTGTTCTTGATACTCCCCAGCTCCAGAAATCCTGGGGGTCTTTTCCTGATTTATGTTAACTCTGATTTTCAGGCATCCAGGAACTGGATTCAAAGCTTAACTTTTCCTTATTTACTTTTAGTTTCTCTATATACCATTACAAATTAAATGATTCAGTTTCTTCTGATATGTGTGAAACAATTGCAAGCTCATCATTTTGGTGTCTGTCTTTAGGGAAGTGATAGTGCTACATGTTCATCTAATCCCATTTTCTTTTCTTTTTCTTCTATGATATCATCCATGTTATTTTTTTCCTTATCTGTCAACCTGGAGCAGAGGGTCTAATGGTGAACTTCAAGACCACAGAGAATCATGAAGTCTCAGGATGAAAGAGCCCTGTGGCTCTAAGGGACTGTATGGATCACAGCCCTCCCCATCTTTTTTCCATTGTCTACCAGCAGTGAACTGCAATGTAAGAGACTTTCTTTTTGTAAGTTACTGAGTTTTGTTATTGTTACCATTATAACAGAATACTTCATACAACCTTCAATAACTCCAGCCAACTTTGACTTTTTATCTTGCTTTACAATAAGCACACCTTTGTTAACACTTCAATAATTTTGTTTCTACTCTGAACGAGTTTTTGAGTTCTTATTTCATTGCAGAACAGAGTTCATTATTCACTGAGCTCAGTGATGTGAACATCTATCAGGTCTACTCATTTTCTTAATTTCTTTACCAGTTATTACCTGGAGATTCTCCCTCTCATTTTTACCTATCCAACACCTCACTTCATCAGAGTCATTCTCTCCAAATCCAAATTATTTGAATATTATAAGCAACACAAACACTAATATCCTTTATAAATTGAAAGGGAGGTACTATTTCCTTGCCTTCAGTTACATTTAAAGAAACAATATTCTTTAGATTTTTAGATTTCTCTGTCTTTCATTATCAGTTTTTCAAAAGCATATTATCTGTCTTCCTTAACATCATAACAATACCTTGTATACCTTGCATAACTTCCAATGAGAAGCACTGCTCTGATTATACATTATCCCAGTTAGTTTTCTTAGTAATCCTTCAATGTCAATATTGTTATATTCTTTTTACAGGAAGTTAAGTAACTTGGTTAAATTCACATGGCCTACAATGATGGAATCAAAATTATAACTTAGATGGATTCAGATTTTTCATTCTTTTACTCTGTATTTTTCATTTACCACCTCCTTCTGTAGACAGAAGGGTCTTTGTTTATGCAAGACAAAACAACAGCTAGAGAATAAGCTCTCTAGAGAAGTGTAAAGAAAAACTTTGCTGATAGTAAGGCTAAAGTTACAGAAGAGCGATTTTTACAAAGGAAAATGTAGAAATTATATAATTCATGCTAAATAGTTTCAAGATTAAGACTAGGTTAGATATTGCATGATTTTATAGCTACCTATCATTTTCACTTTCAATTTTTCTTATAAAAGTAGTTGTGAATTTCCCTAAAAGAGATATTTTTGAAGAAAAGTTCCTTATAGATTTATAAACCATTTATTAGGATTTCAGCATGCTCCTTGATTAATCTCATGAGTTGAAAAATGGTAGCGCTTTATTATTTTTGGCTTTAGAGAAAGACCTTCAGTGTTTAGGGAGCAGCAATGACAAGAACACAAAGGTGCTTCAGCCAAAACTTTCAATACTGTTAAAAAGAACTACAAATGTGCAATATATATCTTTAACCCATTTACTACATGCCAGACAGTACTCTATGAAATGAAATCTATTGACTGTTTTGTCCACTCTACAGATTTACTTTGTTGCCAGGCATATAGAATCTTCTGAAGTTGATCAAATTTGCTTAATCCTCATCTGCAGCCTGGGGCTCAAGTGGCTTCATATTTCCATGACATCAGTTCCTGCAGATTTCACCTTGTCCTGGGCCTAAAGTATGAGGTAAGAGCCAAGAGCACAAAGAATGGATGAACTTTGAATTATCACAAACACATTCTTCCTTGATCTAGATTACTTGTGTGCCTTCAATCAAGTCAAATAAGAATAGTTGACTTGAATCAGAGGTATGAATTTCATGAGTGATTCAGAAGTAATGACTCCTAATTTTGAAGACAGAATGATATATTTTAAAAAATTTTTTTGGTACTGATAATTGAACTCACAACCTTTTGCTTACCAGGCAAGCATTTGAATTGCTAAGTTAAATATCTGGCCCTGGATAGTATATTTAACACCTGTTTTCCCAGTGCCCTTCAGTCTTCTTCTTTAAGCATTCTTAATCTATAGGCTCAGACTGGATACTTTGTGATTATGATATTTACTAGTGACCATTCAAATAAAATGTCAACATTTTAAAATAACAAGTATTTGAGATAGAGATCAAACACTTTGAGGTGATCAGACAATCACTCTACCTGTTAGACATGATTGTGCATAGCCATGATTGTAGAACTAGATACTTAATATCTGGTCAGGATCAGTCCCTAATGGAACCGTCTCTAACCCACACTTAAGAAATGGAAGTTCTGGGAAGAACTGATGTTGGTATTCCCAGGCAGACTTTGTATTAAGATGGCAGTACTCTCCATGGAAAAGAACAAACAAATCAATTTGATACTTTGTAAAAGATTAGAATTCTTCTAGATTTTTTACTGGTTATCTTTTCTAAATCAAGTGTTAGGCACTGGACAATTTTTCAAATTTTTATTTTTAGTGGTACATGTTTATAGTACATAATCATTACATTCATTGTGAGGAGCTGGCACATGTACAGAATATGCTTTAATTCACTTTTACTCCCTTCTGCTCTTCTCCTTCCCCACCATCTTCCTTTCTTGAGCCCCTTTCCTTTTGAGAAAGATCTATCTCCCTACATTCTATTGTCTATTTTTTATTTAGCTCTTTATTTATATTTTAGGTTTCACATATAAGAGAAATCATGTGTATTTAAACTTTTGTGTCTGATTTATTTCCCTTAACACTATAACCTCAAAGTATATTCACTTTTCTATAGATGACTCAAGTTTATTCTTGTTCATGGAAGAGTAGTAAAACAGCAATTTATAGAATGGGAAAATTTTCTTTTTCCAGTTATACTTCAGGCAGGAGTAATATCTCTGATAAGCAAGAACTAAAAAGTAGATCCCTAAAATAAAAAAAAAAACCCAGTTCAAAGGTGAGCAACTGAAAGGAATAGATAGATTTGAGAAGAAGAGCTATGAATAACCAATGAATACACAAAAAATGTCCAACAGTTTTAGCCATTAGAGAAATGTAAATTAAAACAACACTAAGATTTCATCTTACTCCAGAAAGAATGGCTATCATCAAGCAATCAAATATTAATGAATACTGACAAGGATACATGAAAAAAGAACTACAATGCTGGGTAAAATAGTACAATCACTGAAAATCATTATGAAGAGTCCTCAAAAATTTAAAAGTAGAAATTCTATTTTACCCAGTTAGCCACCTTCTGAAATAGTTGAAGACATTGTACTAGAGTAATATTTACACACCCGTGTTTATAGCAGCACAATTCATAATAGCTAAATCTTGGAAATGGCCTATATATCCATCAGCAGATGAATGGATAAAGAAAATGTGGTTTTTACAAAAGATTGACTTCTACTCATCTTTTGTAGAATCTGATCAGGTTGAAGAAATCTGACAGGTCCTCTATAGTGAAACTTCCCAGCAAAGACACTTGAAATAAATTTAAATTTACATGGCAAGCAATTGAAGACATAAGGTTTGATACTATTTGAAGATAAGCATATATAGAGAGCAAATGGACAAAGATGTATGTAACAAGATTTAAGCTTTCTTTATAAAATGGTCCTTATGTCATAAGTAGCTTGGGCATGTCCCAGTTTCTGCATTCAATAGGGCCCCAAAGAATCACTAATTTATCTTTTTGTATTATTTTAATCATTGTGTAATTATACTAATTTTACATTTAAATCAATTGACATGGTTTTCTTTGACTTTGTTAACTTTTTTCCTCACTTATCTGCTCTTTTTAATAACCAGACTTCTCTGATGAATTGGCTAAGCATACTGTCTCTACATCTTTCTTTACTACTCATTAAATATGGTTTGTAATGTAAAAAGTATTTAGGGGCATAAGTTAACAGCAAAAATAAAAAGCAATCAGATATTTTGGCTCTGTTTCTGCCTTGTTCTGGAATTTTTTCTACTTTGGTTTATTTTGATGCTTCTTGGAATTGTAGTTCATGATTTAATCTTTTATCACCCTTTTCCTCCCCTTCCCTTAATATAGTTTATCATTACTTTTTGTTACTTTTGTAAATTTATATAATAAATATGCATACTTTACTGTTACATCAATTGTAATTGTATACTATATCTTTTAAATAAATGCATTAAATTAATTTGAATTTTTAGTTTTTTTAAAATTTTATTTAAAGGGAAGGAAGAAAAAAACACAAAACAAAACAGAATAAAGGGTAGCAACAATATAGAATTCCAAGGAAAAATGAAAAGAACAACCACAAAAAAGCCTAAGAGATTATTACTTGACAAATTACATACTGACTTCTTGGAAATAGTTGTTCAAATTACAAAGTGAAAACATGTAAAGTAGACATTCAACCAGTGAGTCTGTTAACAGTTCTGTTCCATGATCTGACAAAAAAAAAGCAATATGATCATCCATCTTACCCACTCAAATATACATGCAATTATATCAAAAGGGTAAAATTAAACACAACAAAACAGAACAAAGCGGATCACAAGAAAGCAATGTAAGGGACATAAATTCCAAAACTAGACAATTGGAGATATTCACTCTATCGTATTGACTCCTGTTTTTTTTCCAAATAGTTGTCCATATTGTCACATACAGGGAATTCACATGAAACAACATAGTATGGAATTGATCTGAGCAGAACGAGGAGGGCATTAAAGGTCTTCAAGACCAGACAATAGGGAAGCCAAGAATGGCTGTCATACTGTCTCTCATTCTCCTAAAAACAGCTGTCCATACCTTCATGTGTGTTGAACTTAAACAAAACAAAACAAGCTAAAATCACTTTGAATAAAGAATGATAATTTTGCTGGATTACACATCATGACATTATGGAATCAGCACTGGGTACCGTAGTGTCTCTTTTTCTTCAAAGTAGTTGCTCATTTCAACATGTGTTATATAGTTGGTTCTTGTAAACTGTTTATAAGCTCTACACATGCATGAGTCTCTAAATGTATATCTATCCTTTCTGTATTAGAGGTAAAAACAAAACAAGCAAGATAAAACAAAACAATTCATAGAAAAGCATGAAGCAAAAAATGTCATATATAACCGCAATACAAGGTGATCTACAATGGTTACCATGATGTCTCAGCAGTATATAACAACATTAATAAAAACAAAGCATTGGAGACATTATAAGATTTCAAAAGCAAGTAATAATCAAACCAGAGTGGGTATCTTAATGAATCTTGTCATCTTCAGTGTAGTTGCCTATACTCTTAGACTTGATGCTATCAACCATAACAGATTTAAACAGAATCAGTCAATACAGAGTAGCAATCTAACAACCCAGATTCAAATAAGATCAGTCATAATAAGACAGTATAAGTTATAAAGGGCTTCAGATTAAGTTGATAGGAAATTAGGGATGATTACCATAATATGTCCTCTTATTTTTGGGAAAGCTGACCATGTCCTCAAGTCTAGCATAAGTAGACAAACTGGAACAGCACATAATCCATCCAAGCAGAGTGATGAGAATAATATAAATTTTAAAACTTGTTACCCAATTAACAATATCATCTGCCTCCCTTTTTTAGATAATTCCTCCCCTTTCACTCCCATAGTGTGCACCACTGCTTGTTTTGGGTCCCACTGCCTCCCTATATAGAGCATCTCAATGGACCCTATCTCCCGATCTACTCTGCTTGTGTTTCTCACTGTTAATATTTCAAGGCCATCTGTACTAGAGATTACAGCCAATCTTCTCTGCCTTATTTCTGCTATTGTGTTTTTCTGCCATTGGTTGTCTATTTTTCTGTTCCACTCCACTGTCTGCCCCGTTCAGTGAGGCTTCTCTGCCATTGTTCCTGAAATGCTCGTATTCTTGTTCTCTCTCTCTCTAAAATGTCCTTCAGTATTTTTGTAGGGTTGGATTGGTGGTCACAAATTCTCTCAGTTCCTCTTTGTCATGGAAGCATCTTGTTTCTCCATTAATTTCTAGAGAGAGTTATGTAGGATACATCAATCTGGGCTGGAGGTTGTTCTCCTTCAGGGCTTGAATTACTTCACTCCAAGCTCTTCTTGACCTGATGGTCTGTGTCGAGAAGTCTGCTGTGATTTTGATGGGTTTTCCTTTATAGGTGATCTGTTTCTTTTCTCTGATGGCTTTTAATATTCTGTTTTTATATTGAATTTCTGGGATCTTGATTATTATGTGTCTAGGTGTGGGTCTGTTTTGGTTGTAGGTGGCTGGAGTTCTGTATGCTTCATACATCTGCATATCATTTACTTTTTCTATGCTTGGGAAATTTTACTTAACAATTTCTGTGAATAGCCTTTGCAATTCCTCTGTTTTGACTCCTGCTTCTTCATTCATATGCTTTATTCTTAGTTTATAGATTGTCATGTTGTCCTCTAGCCTCCCAATTGTTACTGCCTGCTCCCTTGTTATTTTTAAGAGATCTTCCCTTTCATGATCACACATTGCAAGCCTGTGTTCAATTTTTGATAGCCTATCTTTGGTTTCTTTCAAGCAATTTTGCCAGTTTTCTATGGAGTTTTTAATTTCCTGATAATCTCTTTGAATTTGCTTCATGAATTCTAGGTTTTTCTTGTTTTCTTCATTAAACATTTCTCTCCTTTTGTGTTCCTCCATTTTTCTGTCTCTGTCTTCTTGAGAGGTGCCCAGCCTTTCTTTTATTAATCTACTTATCTCTTGTTTAATTTGAATTAATATTTCAGTTTTGATCCTGCTTACGAGGTCCTGAAGATATCTCTTTATGTCTGCTACTGCTGTGTTTGATGTTGCATGTTTGCTGCCCTCAATCTCTTTTGTATTTACCTCTCCTGGATCAATGTTCTCAGGGTTGGGGGCTGGGTTTTTTTTCTTATTTCTCTCTCTCAATGTGTTTTTGGTTCCTTCCATACAAGTGTACAGTGTAATTCCCAGCCCCTTTTCTTGTTGGTTAAGGCTCCTCTGGAGCACGTAGGCTAGGGGCTTCTGCCCTTTGCTGGTTGCTATCAGAGAGTGAAGTTCAAGCAAGCACAGTGTGCACTGGCTCCTCTCCTCTGGGCCAGTCAACCTTTGCAGGCCTTCACTGTGTCACTGTGTGGCTGTGCTCAGGGAATTAGTTTGTAGCAACCCACTGGATCCCAGCCTGGGGTACGGCCCAGTCCAAGCAGATCCCACCAATCTGCTTAGCGAGGGGAGCAACCAACTGAAGCCACTTCCTTATGGAGTTAAGGCTGTCCTATCCAAATCCAACATGTCTTCCATTCAGTTTCCCCTTTCCCATGGGAGGGTCTTATTCCCATCACTCACAGTGTGTTGATGCAGGACCCTGAGAACTGCTGGGCTCCAGGACCTCCAACTTCAGCATGGCTGTGGCACAAATTCATGGTGCCTTTGGGTGGGTTATGTGCAGGGCTGGGTCCAGGCGAGTGGCATGCAGTGATGTTCAGCTCCATGCTCCAGCTGCTCAAGCCAGTAGCATTATTGCAGTTAGGTCGGTCAGGTTGCTCTTGGGCAGGAATTCAGGTAGCTTGAGGAGGGCGCCATGCTTGCTGATCTTAGCTTCACTAATGGTAGCCCTGGGGCCTCATATTTGAGCAGTTTTTTTAACTTTAGTTTCTCCCTGGGTTGAGAGAGTCCATCTCTCTCTGTTTGGGTCTCTCCAGGGTGTTAAATTCTGGCATTTAAGCCATCTCTCTCAGAGAGGATCACTCTCCTGCTACCTACTGGTCCACCATCTTTGGAATCACCCTGAATTTTTAGTTTTTAAGTTGACAATAATTGTGGATATTTATGTGATATAATGTGGTATTTCTTTTTCTTTTTGTCTTTTGGAGACAGAGTCTCACCATGCAATTGAGGCTTGGCCTTGGACTCACTTTGCAACCCAGGCTGGTCTCAAACTTGTAATGATCCTCCTGCCTCAGCCTCCCAAGTGCTGGGATTACAGGAGTATACTATGTCCAGCAACAATGTGGTACTTTTATACATTTATGTATTATGTAATTTTCAAACAGGACAACTAACATATCCATAAGCTCAAGCTTTCATTGTTTCTTTTGGTGAGACCATTTGAAATCTCTTTTCTAGCTATTTTGAAATATACAGGACATTATTGTTCACTGCAATCACCCAACTGTGTGAAAAGACTATGTCTTTTCACTTAACTTGCTAATGAAGGGTTTGTGACAGTTAACTTTATTTTTCTGTGTCTAGGTATGTCTTTATTCTATCTCCATCTCAATGGATGTATTTTATTCCTACATATGATTGATTTATAGTTTACTGAGAATGGGTGTTTTAACTTGCACCTTCTCAGATCTCTGAAGATAATAGGTTGAGTTCTTCTAGCACTAAATGTTGTTATGAGAAGGGGCACTTTTTACTTTTTATAGTAGCTTTCACTTATTTTGCTGTTCATGTGCTGAGGTAGGGTATTGTTTATGCTCTGTCAGTTTATTTAGATGGGCCAAGCAATGTTACCCACAAAAATGGCTTAATTTTTCCTTAAAAGTGTGTTCAACTTCTTTAAATGCTGTTCTCACTTTGTATCTGAGAGAGGATCTAAATTTCTTTCACCTTTTGTTCATCTGCTTTCATGTGGTGAAGTGGAGGATGGAGGGTGGATGGATGGTTTTATACTTTATTCATTTTTTAAAATTTTAGTATAAAGAGGGTAAAACTAAACAAAACAAAACAGAACAAAGAAGATCAGAAGAAAACAATGTAAGTGACACAGATTTCAAAGCAAGACAACAGAAGATCTACAATGGCTAGTCTCTTGTTTTCTTCTGAATATTTGTCCATATTTTTACACACAATGAATCCATGCAAAACAAAATAGTATTAAACTGGTCAGAACAGAGTCATAAAGGCATTATAGGCATTCAAAACCAGGCAATGGGAAATCAACAATGGCTGCCATAACGTCTCTTGTTCTTTTCAAAATAGCTGTCCATACCTTCATGTATGTTGAAATTAAACAATACAAAACAGACTAAAACCACTCTCAACAAAGAATAAAAGCAATACTGCATTTCACAGCAGGATGATATGGAATCAGCAATGCATATCATAATGTCTCTTTTTCTTTAAACTAGCTGTTCATTTTATCACACATAATATAGTCAATTCTCATAAACTGTTTAGGAGAAGTTTTACACATGTATAAGCCTCTACATGTATATCTATCCTTTCTGTATTAGAGGAAAAAAAAAAACAGATTACTAGAAAAACATGAAACAAGACAAATCAATAACAATAGCTAAGAGCCCAAAACACTGACAATATAGGCTTCAAAACAAGGTGGTTGGAGCATAACTAGGGTTGTTATTTTACATAATGATCTTCAAGAGTTCCTCAGATCACCAGATAGTAACATGCAAAATTTTTCCAATCCTATCAATGTTAATTGTTTTGTTCCAAGAACTTACAGAATTTGTAGCACAATCATCTTAGCTATCCTGGTGTTAATACAATTTTAGACATATTTTCTTTTCCCTTTTAATTTTTCCTCCTTTTACCTGAGATATTATTTTTATTCTTTCACTATATTTATTGAGGGTATTGTATCTTATGCACTCTTACCATTTCTTACACTAGGGAGACAATATGGTATTTACACATGTGAGTTTGATTTATTTCACTTATGAGTATGGTCTCAAGTTGCATCAGTTTACCTAAAAAAAACTCAATGTGATCATTCTTTATAGCTGAGTAGTACTCCATTGTATAAAACACCACATCTTTTTTGTCCATTCCTCAGTTGATGGGTATTTAGGTTGTTTCCATGATCTGGCTTTTAATATTGTGCTGCTATAAACATGGGTGCACATATATCACTGTGGTATGATGTTTTCAGTTATTCTGGGAATATGCCCAGAAGTGGAATAGCTGGGTCAAATGGGACTTCCAACCCCAGCTTTTAGAGGAACCTCCAGACTGACTTCATCTCAGATACCCATTTTTCGATTGGGCCTTTAAATTTCAGGTGTTTGATTTTTAAATTATTTATATATTTTTTTAATTATTTGTCTGATGGTTTTGGGACCCGAAATTCCTGGGCCTGTAGAGTGGTCTGGGCTGTTTGGATCGAAAGTCTGCGCAGACCTGCATCTCGGAGCAACTCTTTGGGGCTGGTAGGCCCGCCCTTCATCCGCAAGGAACTGCCTGGAGATCGGCATCTGGGCCAGGTTTGTTTGGGCCCGTAGCCCCACCCTTCACCCCCAGGAAGCCTCCCAGAAAGCAGCATCTCAGGCTGTCTCTTTGGGACCCGAAACTCCCGGACCCATAGAGTGGCCTGGGCTGTTTGGATGGAAAGTCTGTGCAGACCTGCATCTCGGCGCGACTCTTTGGGACTGGTAAGCATGCCCTTCATCCACAGGGAACTGCCTGGAGATCGGCATCTGGGCCAGGTCTGTTTGGGCCCATAACCCCACCCTTCACGCCCAGGAAGTCTCCCAGAAAGCAGAATCTCGGCCTGTCTCTTTGGGACCCGAAACTCTCGGACCCGCAGAGTGGCCCGGGCTGTTTGGATTGGGAATATTGTGGAGACTGGCATCTTGGCCAGGTCTGTTTGGGATCAGGGACTTTTCAGAAACCAACATTCTGGCCTGACTCTATGGGACCGGTAGGCCCTTCACTCACAGGGAACCTCCTGGAGAACTGCCTGGGACAAGGCACGGAGGCCTGGCCTGCCTGAGATTCCACAGGATCCGGGGTGGCCATGCCCAGCATTCGCCTTACAACTTAGGGAGGCAGGAGCCCACAGAGGGGAGTTAGGACCCTGTGAGGAAGCCAGGAGCCTGTGGGGGAGTCACTGCCCCTCCAGGAACTGAGGGTGTAACAGGTAATTTGCCACATAAGCAGAGAAAGCTTTGGAACACTGCTCAAAGTAAGGAAATACAGAAAAATGACAAAAAGCAAGACCAAAAGGCAGGCTCAAAGCCCTAGCCCTCCCCAAGAAAGCTTAGAAGCTGTGTACATAGAAGAAAAAAGAAGCCATACACCTGAAATGTCTGAAATGATATCAAATGAAATAAATATGCAAATAGGGAAAGCTATGGAGAAATTCAAACCAGAAATACTTGCCCAGGTAAAA